>JAUTBV010072205.1:0-19544 GCA_032361325.1 Lepetodrilus fucensis
TATGTTTTCATTTTGAACATTTGTTAGATCTGCATTGCCATTTAATAGAAGCGATAAATCTAATATAACAGTTCCATAACTATTAGTATGAATGATAATAACTATACACTGTATACATCACTAGATAGATATCATTAGATGTGTTAAATACGGGAGATATGTTCAGATAGCCATTAAATTGGCTGTTTATGGATCCCGGATTTTTTTCTGAAATAAATATTGTTTAAAAAGAAATTACAAAAATAAAATATAGACTAAACTCAATGCCCAAAGAAACTATACATCGAGTTTGATGGCTGGTAAAAAAATAACTACGATGCCAAATGAGTTAATTTCAGCTTTACTATGAAGTTTGCATACCATTCAACAAAGCTATATGATAATTCTAATTTCCCATGTTAAGAAGTCCATTTTATGAGCAGCGCAATGTGCGTGGGGTAAGACCAACTTTCGACAAACTATACAACACAGGTGATAATATGCAAAAGTTCGCAAGATAGCGTTATCAAGTTATGCAGAGTGTTCAATACCTCGTGTGCCCACCGCCAACATTGATGCACGCTAAAACTCGACGTTGCATGGAAGATGTCAAGCGTCTGTGGTATGCGCTGCCACTCGTCCTGCAAAACCTGTTCAAGGTCGTGCAGATTGTCTGGCTGGTGCGGTCTTCGCCGTAATTGTCTGCCCAGGACATCTTACAAATGTTCTTGGGGAACGTGATGACGGTGATGGTCATGGTAGAACTTGGATGTTTCTGGCGGTGAGTTGCCAATTTCGCCTTTGGCACCTTCATACAATGCGAGCCCATCGTATTCTGGCTCGTCGATGTTCACGGGTCAAAATCATCCCACGTAATGTTCTAAAGGCTCTTATCCCGGCAGCATGTAATCTACGTGACACGGTGTGCTGGCTGACACGATGATCCACCGCTGTTGCCGCCGATTCCGCTACTATCGGGAAGCGAAATCTTCGTTTTATTAGAAAATGACCGGTTGTTTTTGGCCGAATAAGTTACACACAGTTACAATACTTTAAAGCATCAAATTTAATACTTTAAAACAAAATACCGATGTATACTTTCTTTTGGCATTGAGTTTATAAATGGAATTTAAATGGTACCAACCTGACGATGACCTTACAAGGTTGACAATATATTGATATTTTTCCTTCGTGTTGAGTTTGGTGAGATTCATCCCATGTGGGTGTTGACATACGTCAACGGCCTTGTTCCACGTTTTCATAACCGAGATGATCCAAATGCACATTCGAGGCTTTCTATTGTACACAAATCCCTTTTCCATTTTGCAATTCTCTGTAAACATTTTACATACTAAAAGCTTTAGTCTTTGTTATGTTTCTATGCCTCATTTAATTTCTGTGAATCGACGTATTTTGAAGTTACGCGTAGAAATACATACATATCAGTTAACTTGTAAATCGCTTCACTACTGATGAATGCACCAAAGGAAAGAACAACATATAAAACAACTATTTTCTCTTAGAAATAGTGAACATATTAAATCCTGTCGATTTGCACATAACCTCCGATCATATTGTTTACTATTTCCATAGAGTAGCATTCATAAATAGTAATATGCCGTCACATGAAGATGACGTCATATGAAATAGTTCCCTCATTTGCATAGTTATTAGTCTGTAGATACACGAAATATCTGTATACTTGCTATAAAATCGGCAAAAATAGTGTAAATAATGTCCATATTCAACTTTCCATTAGATGATAAAACGAAATATATCAATTTCAAGCAACTCCAGGTGGGTTCAATCAGCTGGGTAAGCCGCTTAACTAAACTGGTACCTGTCCCATGCACGGTTAATACGACGCTTGAGATAATGAATAGTGTGGTAAAACGCTAGCAAGCCCTTGTGTATTTGAACGCACCCCAGGGCAGGTATTCATAAAGGGGCTTAAGTCAGTTTTTGATGACCAAATATATAGCAAAAACTGACAGCCCCTTTATGAATACCGGCCCAGAAGTCTAACATAGCATTAGTTTTATTTTCACGAAGGAAAGATAATTACTATCAGGTATGCCATCGAATACCAGAGTCGCTTGTGGGCTTCGTATGCATAATTTAATTTGTTTAAAAATTGAAAAGAAATGTCAGCCATTTAAAAACGAAACGCGTGAGATGAGTTATAATGCTTTAGTAGAAAATGCGGTATCATTGTAAATCACGAATAACACATACACAGAATATCCTTTACTTACGGTAACACGTTTTCTGCTTTCATATATTATATATGATCAGTGTCACACGTCATGAGAGAAATCCACTTCTGCCGAACCGAAAATTCACTGCGACTGCAAACCTATCAGAATTACCGAATAACGGTGACGATGACGGTGACGTGTGACGGTGACGTGTGACTGTGACGGTGACGGTGACGTGTGACGGTGACGTGTGACGGTGACGTGTGACGTGTGACGGTGACTGTGACTGTGACGGTGACGGTGACTCTGACGGTGACGGTGACGTGTGACGTGTGACGTGTGACGGTGACTGTGATTGTGACGGTGACGTGTGACGGTGATTCCGGTACGTAAAATGAGGTCAAACTTTGGCCATGCTTTTCATCTGGTTTTGTGTTTTCATTCCGTCATTCGGATTAGTTTTGTTGTCATGGTATACATGCATAAGGTAGTAAGAACACAAGGTAGTAAGAAGTGAAACGATCCACGCTATAGAAAACCTGTAATAGGAGGATACATTATGATCCCATTTCCCCCGAGATACTACACGTAAACATATTCCCGAGATACTACGTAGTAAATATCTTGACCTATTCCGCCTGTAGCAAATTTCTTAAGCAAATCATCAATTATTGAAAGAAATACAGCCACGTCAATTGACGTTTCTTTCGATGTCAGCTTATCGTTTATCTCCGACATAATACACATCTCCACTGGAAATTGGTAACTGCATACACTATCGGTTTTATTTCAGAGCTATATATCCATTTCAATCACTTGATAATATTTACCCAAGTTTATCGATGTACGTCCCTCAACATAATGCAGAGTGATTGAAGGTTAGATTAAATATAACAAAACAATCCGTGGCGAGTCGTTCACTTGCCATTGTTAATACAAATAGTGTGTAACAGTAACTTGCCATTGTTAATACAAATAATGTGTAACAGTAACTTGCCATTGTTAATACAAATAATGTGTGACAGTAACTTGCCATTGTTAATACAAATAGTGTGTGATAGTAACTTAAAGTATAGATGCCAATACAAACGGCCAATATTACAGTATAGGGGAATGAACATCCATTTTCCGATCGTAATTGTCAGCTTCTTTACTATGGCCATATAGTAGAACCTATAAATAGTAATAGTACGTCATAGGTAGTTAACTTGCATAGTTATTAGAGTAAAGTCCTGGGACTTCGGACACTTTTCAGTGGTGGTCCTATTTATTACCAATATAAGACATGTGTCAACCTAACAATGGCAAATAACTATTGGCTACTGATGCAACACCATTTTTGTAACAAAAACTATCATTGTTTTTTACAAAAGGTTGTAAGATACTTTGAAACGAATATATATCCGACTAGGTGTCGGGTCCTGGGACTTCGGTCACTTGTCTTGTGACTTCGGACAGTGGTCCTGGTACATCGGTTATTATAGAAATTCGCCACCTGTCATTACAATAATTAATCATTTCAGTAGCACATGACCATATACTTTAGGTGCATACCCAATTTTCAACCTGAAAATATGCTTGCGTCAAGATACATAAATATTCTGGCGACATGTGCTAAACGCAGTTGTAGAAATCGGTAGACATGTATATTAACCCGTAATCAGCTGGTTAACGTAAGTGTCCGAAGTCCCAGGACTGTCCGAGAATAGCATGTGTTTTACGTCCATTTCCATCGGTCACTGTGGAGGTTATACTTGCTGCAATAAGGACAGTAAGGGCCTGCTCCTTTCTAGCTGTAATGTCTGTACTTTCTGTCCGACGCATGCGCAGTTACACTGTGCGGCGTTGATCCTTGGTAACTGCGCATGCGTCGGACAGAAAGTACAGCTAGAAAGGAGCAGGCCCTAGCTGTCAGGCACAGTGGAATCGAAGTTAATACAATAGAACTGATAAACTTACTCTACGTTTAATACATTCGTATTACTATACTTGTTTAACAATGTCTGAATGGTAGGCCCTGCTAAAATGTGTTTAAGGTTTACGGTGATCAAAATGTCGCTGTACATGTTTCGTCTATCCTGATCAAGAATCATAAAATACAATTGTGACCTCCATTAAGTAATTGTAGGATCTGATATGGACATAGGAGAGAAAGAGGGGAATAATGAGAGCGAGAGAGAGAGAGAGAGAGAGACAGACAGACAGACAGAGAGACAGCCAGAGACATAGAGAGACAGAGGGAGAGACATAGGGAGAGAGGGAGACAGAGAGAGATAGCGAGAGAGAGAAAGGGAGAGAGATAGAGACAGACAGACACACATAGAGAGAGAGAAAGAAAGAAAGAGAGAGAGAGAGAGAGAGGGGCGGAGGATAGTACATATTTCCTCCAGATGGTCAATCCAAAGGTTCGCAAGAAGGTTAGGTGTGTAGTATGAAAGGAATGTAACGCAATTCTGATGTGGATATGCCCCTTCATGAAGATGTCGTCTCAACGAAGAGACCATGTTGCATGCTCGTATCTCTATGTCTTGCAGGTCACTACGATATCGCTGTATATTAGTGGATACGAACGCTTCATGAAATGGTGCCAACGATGGAAATTATCATGATCATGTTTGATTAACATTCTTCGGTGCAATAAAACTAAAACTGCTCTGAACTTATTTGATGGCGCCTCTTGTATGACTTAATTAAACGGCAATAACTACGCCAAACACAATAATCACAATAACAAGATGTAAAATGTCAATGTTAAGACGTATATCGCTGTATAAAAATATTTGTCTATCGTCGATTTAGATAAACATCCGTCATCATTGAAGTGATTCAAACGTTGATTTGACAATTAACATTACAAATAACAATGTTGTCGCGCACTAACCGAATTGAAAGAAAGCAGACAAGACAGTTTATATTGAAAACTGGATACGAATTTATTATCTCAACTGTTGGACCAAAACCGATGAGAATCTGTGAACATATACATTACCGACATGAGCAGATATGTGCATTAGCTGAAGAAACAATATTTCTTGATTAAGAATAAGGTCCCAATTACAAGGATCCTGGCCAAAAGTACTATATAACTGTTCTTAAATGCATTACCATTATGTACAGATATGTGCATTAACTGAAGAAAGAATATTGAACGTATGGTTCCAAGGAGCTAGGCCAAAAATACTATAGAACTGTAAGTGCATGGCATGATCATTGGCTAGCTAATACTAGCCAATACAATTATATTCAAACTCACTAACTCACTATGAGTGCTACCATGTCAGATCATAGTTTGCGTAATATAAGGTGATTTTCGGATCCAGACAAGGTTTTATTTAACCTAATCATATTCTTCGTATTTGCCGGTGGCTTAGACAAATGTGTTTGCTATTTCTTTAGATACTAGACATAATCAATGTTCCACCTGGCTATGCAAATGAGCTTGGCTTTTACATTTAAGCAGGTGGTGGGTGGATCCATCTGACACACATACTCATCTAAAATACTGCTTATCCTCTTAAAGTTTCGATGGCGGAAATTGCTATGTTCATCAATATGATAGGTTATAATTGGCCTCCACCTGTTTGCAATGATGCAATGATCCATCGTATTGCTTAATAATAGAATACTAGTATCGATATTGACCGTGGCGTAGGTGGCTGCTCCTTTCTAGCTGTTCTGTCTGTATTTTCTGTCCGACGCATGCGCAGTTACACTGTGCGGTGTTGAGCCTTGGTAATTGCGCATGCGTCGGTCAGAAAGTACAGACAGAACAGCTAGAAAGGAGCAGCCCTTAAAAAACACCGTAAAAAGGGTTCGGTGTCCTGTTAGGTACAGTACATGTCAGCGGCAATACTCCTAACACGGATCCACTAAAATAAACCAGGACACCCGGGGTAGAGGTGTCCTGCCAGGTCTTGTCTGATCCTCTTAGGATCTTGGAACGGAACACCTTCTCTTTTTTTTTGCTATCAGAGTAACATAAGCCTGCAGCATTTACCTTAGGTTTTGTCTAGATCCAGGGTATCGTTTCTCGAAGGTCCATAGCACTCTCTTAGCAATGTATTAGCTATCGGCAAAGAAAGTGCTATGGTCCCTCAGCGGCTAGGAGTGCTTCGAGAAACGATACACAGACGTTTATGATTTACTGCAATGTCATTTGACATCAAGCCACGAGATTACGAAACGTCTTTGAGTACGAACTCAATGCTTAACTCAAGCTTGTGTTCACACATCCTGATATATAGAATTTAAGCTTGAACATTATTACTCAGAAGATGTCGTAATCTCGGGGCCAGGGTACCATCCATTTCAGGATACGCAGAGAATAACGAAGAAGCCTTTGAACAGCAGGAAGGGTGAAGGCCCAGTCATTGTAGAAAGAGTACGAGGGCATGCTCAGATGGATTCTTTAAACACAAATTCCCTTGCCATAAACTTGGATCCCCTAGCATCTGGAGTTCTCACTACTACATATACCTAGCTGTAAAATGTTCTTTGTTGGTGATCATCAAAGTATGTTTTTTCTTTCATAAAGCAAGTATACACCCGTGCGTAGGCCTATATGTATCTGCGTATGTCTAAATATTTTCCTGACTATGCTTGGTCGAGCTTTTACTACGATATATTCGAACCAGAGGCCGAGTTTATATATATATATAGCATCCTTTTGGCTTTGACCAATGTATACAATTGCACTTTATCACTGATTACTGTAGAATGTCGAATGCTCGAGATTAAGGGTAACTATACATTATAGAAGCCAGGCTACATACATTCCCAAACACAGGATCCCGTTCCACCGAACAATCGTACGTTCTACGGAGTTACGACTGACGTAAGGCTACGATCGTTCTGTGGAACGTGTGCCTGGGAAATATTTATATGATGATGTACCAGTTGAAGTGTATGCATAATTTTACGTCCATATACATTGGGAATGCAATATAATGCAAAGCCTTGCATCGCATCTAGTTCAAAGGAATGCAATGACTGCCGATGTGTGGAAAACCTATCTAAGCTCTGTCTTGTCAATGTCAAGTAGGTTCTGTCCATCGACTGGCGAATACCTGCAGCATGACTGACAGGCTTTAGACATGTAGCTTCCTACTTCAGCATCTCAGATATGCTTAGCATGCTCTTGAATGCGGTATTGCAGAATGCCAGCACACAAACAATTGATGTATGCGAGGCCTGTTCACAGGGCTTAGCCGAAGGTTTCGTCATGTGAACGTGCTGTCCTCATCACCCCCTAACCTTGGTGGCTGTCTTTTATCCACGTGAGTCTCTCTCGCTTTCAATCACACTCAGGCATGTATGCGTAGATCTGGAGATAGGTTTGACCGATGGATGGGTAATTTAGACTCCGTTCCTTTTGGACATTTTCTCGGCAATGGCCATGCTGTTTCGATGCATGCTAATGAAGCCAACTGGTCGTTCTTCTGGACTAGACAGTGGACAACATTAGAAACTCGTGATCAGAAGATTCCACGATCTAATTCACTCATTACGAATCGACTTTCACAATGTTCGCATGCACATGTCTATTGGTATTATATTAAGCTGTGTGTTCCTGTCATGTCAATACAAAGTATGTATTGAGCCTGGTTTGCTTTATTGCCATTCCACTGTTCAGGCTGCAGCCGCGTTTGTATTACATTGTTTAACAATGAAACATGCCCCGAAATTAAGAATAACACAGACAATGGCAAATAGTTCAGCACTGCTCGGCTATATACGAACCGGACGCAGAGTATAATCAATGATTGACTGTGTATGATTAGTTAGTGGAATCGCACCAATTCCAACAGGAAGCTTTCAGCGAATATAGCAGATATGGCGATACCGTAATTTCAAATTGATTGGTGAAACATGTTTGGGTGGTCATGCATGGTACACAGTGCATAACGTTTCAGTGCATTACATTGCATTCGTGATGTTCCGAAATGGATGTATGCTATTCTCTCAATTATGAATAGCTGAGCGGAATTTATATCTCGAGCTTATTTTGTTTTGACGCCCTGTCTTGTTAGCCTGTGTGGTTAACCAGGTTATATGCAAACCTGGCAATTAAGAGGAAATAATTAAAACCTCTAATCGCCTCATGTGATTACCCGTTACCGCCTTCCGTGTCAACCTCTAACCCTTGATACATACATTACACAGAAATACTAGACTCGGGTCGGCATGCAATTTGTCTCTAATGAGGTACGCCGGGATAAGTAGAGAAGATTGTAACGTTGCTCGTATCAAATTAGTGCAATAGGTTGTCAAAATGTGCCTTTTGTTTGATAATGGTTACAACTTACATGTAACCCTGTGTCTTAATTTACAAAAAAAAAGTGCAATCAGCGAAATTAATTAAGGACCAGAAGATATTTGGTTGGGACGCTTGCTGTTACATTTAGGAACTCGGCTTAAGGAATCTGGAGCCAGTTTTCTTCCAGTGTATCTGCAATTTATTGAAGACTATCTGGGTCATGTAGACGCTTGTACGTTCTCCGTTGTGAAAATAATATAAAGATTAATTTATATATTTAAAAAAGCTACTGACCCTTAATTAAGTTTGAGTATACATTACATCATTTTACTTTGAATGTTATCTTTTCGTGAATTGAAATTGCTGGCATCATAGAATTAACGCTATACGGGTGATGGATTACGAGGTGTGGTTTAACTTAACATTTCGCATTTGGATCTTGGGCACATCATTGGTGTGCTGGATATGTCTTTAAAATAGTAAGATGGATAGGTATAGTAATACTGATAGATGTATGTGCCAGCTTGCTTAATTAATACTTAGATGATAAATTTAACTACAAAGAAGTAATACATTACTGACAGTAAACCTTACTAAAGGCATCATGGAAAATATGTATAGGCCTACGTATACATGCACTGTTTCAACTTAATAATCACTGGAAAACCTGATAATACAATCGTTCGTGAAAAGTAATACCTTTTTCAATTGCATTCGATTTCATTTCCTTTCCTATCTAATATATTTATCTGCAGGTGTCTTGCTTAAGGGGTATCTTGCCCCACCAAACCCCACTAGATTTAAAATTGGTGAAAGAATATACCTTCATCGTACTGATTACATTATTCAGTGTCCTATGTTCTATACAATTTTCAAGTATCATATCAAAAAATATACTTCGCATGCTTCGTAAAGTAAAATCATAATACTTCCCTTTTTAAATTGACTGCAAACCTTTTACTACAGGTTTCACATACATTAGAACGTTTTTCATCGTTGGCAATGGCTATTAAAGTACGATATAATACTTTTTATATCAGCAGGCATGTTTTACTGTGAGAGTTGTATTCCTTGACCATATATATATTGAGCTTTACCTAGCAAACATGTATATTCATTGGGCAAAAACTTGGCCAAAGCAGTATCCGTTCTACAACGTTCAAGTAAAGTCATATGGTTTGTAATTGTTCCAACTTGGGCCGTGTTAGACATCAGGCCCCGATATTATCAAACCGTTTTGAGTACTGCCAAATTCAAAGTTTTATTCACAAATCCCCTTATAAAAGATGAGCTTGAGCGTGAAATCTTACTCAAAGTGTTTCGTCATCTCAAGGCATACTTTTGAAGAAGTGGTTACTGTTATTACATGGACTGCAATATGTGTACATTGAGCAAAGATAATTAAATGTAGGGATACATACATTGAAGTTGATGTTCCCTGGAGGCATCAACTCTTCTCCCAGTGCATCGGTTTTCATGAATAACCTCAAAACCTTTCTTTTTAAACAATAATTTGACTGAACAATCTCTCATGTACAGCGCCAGTGAGCAGCTATGGGCTGGAGATTAGGCGCTATAGAAATGCATTATTATTATTATTATTATTACCTGAGCAAATATGACGATCTTGCACAGCGTCTCTCCTAGGAACCATGTCTCTGTGATGTTCTGTAGAACCGTAGGAGGCTCGCACGTAATGAACACCAGAAAGTCTGCCACGGCAAGATTCACTATAAAGAAGTTGGTGACGGTCTGCATGTGCTTGCTTCTGCAAACCACGAAACACACCAAGAAGTTTCCAATGATTCCAACCAGGAACACCACAACGTGGAGAGCGACGAACACCCATTCTGTTGGGGACGGGAACGTGTAATCCTTCAAAACAGTCCCAATAAAATCGTCTCTCGTCATGCAATGATTATGCGACGCAAGGTTGTAGCAATTAATGCTTGCGTTTGGCGAATACGTTGAATTATCCATTTTGGAAGTTTTGGGAAGCAATACAACGAATTAAAACAACTTTCCAAGAAGGAATGGTAGTGCAAATAAAATATAACTAAACAAAAACAAATGGAGTAACTTTTCAGCGCTCTGGCAAATACATCCGAAAAGTTAATATATATAGGTATCTCAAGCACAGCGTCCAGATGGTCCGTGGTGTGATGGGCAACTCCTTCGCGAGCCGCAGGAAATCATTAGCGGGACATGTACGGAGCCAGCTATGAGAGAAGCGCGCTGGTTGAACGATAGCGATGGTGTGTCTCCACGTGGTCGAATGCTGAGCGCTTCATACACAGTCTTTAAACGCCGCCCTCGTAAATCCAGCCATCATTATATTGGCGCTACCATTGGTACCGATCTCGGGGTCCTGTAGCGACCGGATAAATGGTTTGCTCCGACGCCGAGTCATCACGGTCTACTATAATGTGCTAGACATTGTTGTGCTCTTGTAGAGCATACAATGTTTTCACGGCTTTTCATGGGTCCTTTGGCGAATATAATGCATTTTCCAGGCTGTTCGATGAACTCTACAATACATCAGTGGTCCAATGAAGATGGTCAGAGAAGCATAGTGTGTTGTTAGGGTTGGTTTACCCCCCAAAAGAAATGTCGGAATTCTACGAAACTCGCAGGAAAGGGTATCGCAACGACGGGAAATGTTGTCAGCTTTTAACACAGCAATATAAAAGCGGTTACTTTATGTCACAATCAACATGTTTACTGTATACTGCAAGCATTGTATACTGAGAGAATTTATGAATATACATTAGGGTAATTGATACATTTCTCATTTGTGTCTTGAAATAAAAACCATACCGTCGTGTGTACATATTCTAAAATAAGCAAGTTATTATTATTTCATGATATTATTATTGTTATTATTTACTCTTCAATTTAAATACTTACCGGTTGTTTTTAATTATAATTTTTTTAGGAAATTAAAAATAAATACCAACTTTCTATTGACATTGTAATAAATATATTTGAATTTAATTCCAATTATGTTTTACATGTTTATTACTTCGCAAGTTCGATGGATAATAAAACGGTCCATGCGGAAACACACGGCTTAATACATGAAACTTTAATATTTATTTACTTTCTGGTAGTGTGTGTGTGTGTGTGTGCGCGCGCGTGTGTGTATGTGTGTGTTTATGTGTGTGTGTATGTGTGTGTGTGTGTGTGTATGAAGTATAACTGTACTTCCCATGCAAAAGTGTTATACAATTATGCATAACATGAAGAGGTACAGAGATGATGTCCAAATGCCGTACTAGCAACGTTCATTCATGCCAGCGGCGCATGCGTACTAGATAGCTTATTATCCATCAAGCACCAATGATGCACGAGTTGAGCATTGCCTGTCTTTAGAACATTCTTACACTGTAAACAGAGCGGGCTGCACTGTATCTAAGTAGTCATTAGCCGGTTTAATTACATTGTCAGTTTCGTTGGAGATGAACATGCTCCCGTGAAGCATCTGCATATCTGTATATGCTGCACTGTGTGTCATCACATTGTATGGACTATACACTTCATCACACTAGCGATATGCTACACGCGGGGTCCCTGATAACACGTGTTCTCTGGAAGATAGGAGATACTTATGAAATGGTTCCCTGCCTATGTTAATTACGCACGAGCGTACTACAGAAAACACAAGCCAGCATGCGTATTAGTATGTGCAAGGAACCAATCTGGAGCCATTGCACATGCAGTCATACTCCAGTAGGTCTAAGACAGTATATCTTACTCTTTTATTTTTTTTAATTGGGGTTTATAATCACGTTCAATGTTATTTCACTTATACCACGGCTTGCCAGTTTATGGCAGGAAACCCGCAACAACTGTAGCGCTGAATGTTGCAGTAAACCTGCAAGCATCGGCTGGACAGGCAGACCAAAGATGATATCCCCATTTAATTGCCAAGCTACAGTTAGCGCATCCTATTAATATCGAGTCAGCAAACGATTCCATCGCGAACATTGCTGCCACGTTCCGGAATCCAAACGTTCTATACTGCACTCCACGCCCCTTGTACCTGACAATACAGGCTCTAATAATCCTAATATTCAAATACTTTGATCTGTGTTTCTTCAGTTCCTTTGTATTTATGTTCAAGTTATGTGTAGTCACAATTAATTATAGTTTGCATGCTGTTTCCTCCGATTATGAATTTAAATATCAATAATACAGACCGATGGCAAAATGTAATCGTACTAGTGGATAAACTATTAAAATAAATCAATTATTCGGGTTTTCTTAGATGGTGACATCACACCAAGCGTAAGTCTGCGTTTCACTAAATGGTCTCAACTGAAGTAACTGTGTAAATCTACACGTGCATAATTTCCTATTATGTGTTTACGCCCGGAGTGCAACACGGCCGTATTGTGCAAGGTAGGCCGTCACTAGTTACACATATTTTACCGCAGAAAGTGCCAACGGATATGGGTATACAAGTCAAACTGCCTTGTAAAAGTACTGCTTTCTAGTCATTACGGTCGGACCATGCTGAACAACCTACGCACCTTGTCGTGCCCCATATTCTGTAACACAAAGCCATATTTATTTATCGATATAAATTACTTAATGCATCCAGATCAACCCCTATGATATGGCTATAATTAACGGAAGTTGTATTTTTTAACGACGCCTTCGATCTAATCTCTGAAGATCGCTTTTCTATGCAAAGGACGTTCCGGGGGCTAAGCAGTCATCACTATAAACTGTATTTATCAAAAGTGGGTGTGACATTATCTGACGAAAGCAGGAAATGTTATGTGAACTTTATTCACAATCTTTTTCACAGTAACAAAAACTACTAATTCTCTAAGTATGATCGTGTCACTTTCAGGTGATGTTTTTCTTATTTGTTTTATTTAGTTAGAATCAGTCATGTTATGAAAGGAAATGTGAAAATAGAACACATTATTCACGATAACAATTGAAATAAAAATCAAACCCCCCTCCCATGGAGAGAATATCCGCCATCGGATCTTGTCGGAACGGAACCGATAAGCATCGATTCACCCTTGATATTTCGTAATTATAATGCACTGCAGGAAGATGTTAATGGTCGTTATTCAACCTCATCGATCCCACACAAGGTATGGGTTAACCACGAGTGACGTTTGTTCATTAATCATATAATGCGCAGGCATGTCGCTGCCTCTTAATTCAAAGGCATTTGGATATCCCCGTAACCCTGTGCTGACATATATCTGATTATATATATAACGGTCAGCAGATGGTGCTCCTGTTCAGGTGTACGGTGTCTGTGTTAGTCACATTGGCAGCAGATGGCGGAAACCAGCAAGAAGAATGCACTAGGTACCCGGATGGCAGTCCAGATAATCGTCCAAGTAATACGATAACCAATCAGTGAGGCATACTCAATAACCGAGTTCTGCTCTGTAATAATCGCTGTAATTCAGAATCGGAATTTTCCCATTATTTTCTTCTAAAAGCAAGCACAGGAAGTAAATCATGGCCTGCACTTTACGAAATGGTCGTACCGTTGGTCCGGAAGTAAATAAAGGTTTACGTCATGTCCTGTTATAGTAAAAGCATGGAACTTGCACAGATGTACGCCCGCACTACAGTACGACCGTTTCATGAAGCACGGACATGGGCCATGACTATTGGGGGATCAGTCTTACATTACGTCTACTATTTGTAACATGTGTGTGTTCAGCTTGTGATAACTTGATATCATTAAACAGTACAAACTAGTAATGGTATACAACAATAAAATAATGACTATCAAATATGTTTATTTTGCATTGGGTTTACAGCGAAGGGAGGTAACTCAATCGAGGCCAAGGGTATTCCATTGTTAGCCATACACCAGCTATGGATGACGAATGTATATTATACTTCCAGTAAATCTTCATTTGAGATTCCATATATCAATCATGGGGGTATATCTATTCATCGTTCATGATCAAGTCATTAAAGTTAGATCAAAGCTGTCGCTCAACGGGTATTTGGAAAGTTGTGCCTCGATGAACGTTGAGAATATCCAATTGCGACTATCAAAGAGAGAGACAGTTAAGATCTCACTGTGATAAGATTTCACGTCAGTTTGAGATCTCGTAGATCAATAGTCAGTATGCAATGTATTATAGGCGGATAACCATTACCAGAATTAGCGCTTGTGAGGTTGAGTAATCATACTTGACAACGTGCACGCGATGACCCAAGTTGCAAACGTATCTATAGAATGCTGCTTCTGTCGGTTAAAATAAAAATATAATTAATATTGACCATACAATTGAAATCTCAGATTAATTTTGAAATCGAGCTAAAATTGACCATCTATTGTTATTACTTATTTTAGATCAAGTATTATAATAGTTATATGGAGTAATAATTATGACATGGTAGTTTATATGTAGACTCTAGCATAACGTTGCCATCCATAACATGACCAGTGTTATCATCACAAAACAAATACTAATACAATTTTACTTTTCAGTTCTATGCAAATCAATAGTGTGAATAGATGCAATGTGCAAAGGCATCACATAATACATTGAGTATTTGACTAACGGCTATGTTTCATGTTCAGTTGGTGATTCGAATGTGTTTGTCACATGTTAAATTTCAATCGAAAGAATATCTTCTTTAAAAGAAATGTAAAAACATTATTGCATTGAAACAGATATATTTGTCGTTGAACCTCGTGTATTGTTGGCTACGTCATTTCCACAGCGACGTGATAAAAGCATGAATGATAAAAGTGAGCTTGTTTCTGATTCATTTGAAAAGTCTAACCTGACAATTGAGAGAACAGGAAGTAATGCAAAAAGAAGAAATGTAAAAACAAGAATAAAAGCAAAATAACTTGATATTTATAAATGTATGTCAAGCGAATGTACTCTGCAGTTGTGGTTAAGAACTAGACCAAACAGAGAATGGATATTTGTGATTAAATGTCTTTTGGTCGCATTGTTAATGGAGGTAACTGCATGATTCTGCTTAATGACTAACAATGATATATAATACCTCCCCTAGATAATGTAGCATATATGGAGTAGTATGCATACATGTAGATTGTTCAGTACCAGACAGCATTGGGATGTCTACTGTAACATGAATTCCCACAGCTAATACGATAAATAGAGAAGGGTGGGGGGGGGGGAGAGAGAGAGAGAGATAACGAGATATACAGAGTGTATGAGAGAGAGAGAGAGAGGAGAGAGACTGTGGGTGCGTGTGTATGTGTGTGAGGGAGAGAGGGAGAGATAGATAAAGGGGGAGAAAGAGCGAGAGAGAGAAAGAGAGAATGAGTGTGTGAGAGAAAGAATAGAGAAAGAGGGATATAGTATGAGTGTGTGTGTGTGTGTGAGAGAGAGAGAGAGAGGGGGCGAGAGAGGTTGCGAGAGAGACAGAGGGGAGAGCGAGATACAGAGAGAGAGAGACAGAGAAATATATAGCGAGAGAAACAGAGGGTGGGAGCGAGATACAGAGAGAGACAGAAGAGAGAGAGAGAGATATATACACACACAGATAGCGAGAGAGACAGAGAGAGAGAGAGAGAGACACACACACACACACAGATAGCGAGAGAGACAGAGAGAGGGAGAGAGAGAGAGAGAGAGAGAGAGAGAGAGAGAGAGATCATCGGGATGTTGGAAGAGACGCTAAATGGTGGTCGTGGGGATGAACAATATGCTGAGTGGGTGTAGTACGTATTACTAAACCAGTTCTGTGTGTTCATTCTCCATCCCCAGAGAGTAGTCTAGACGTCGTGAAGCTGCCTATTGAACTGTTGATCTCATCCAAGGACATGCGTGGCATATACAAGCAACATCAACAGAACATATCCTCACAATATCCTATAAAAGCTAATTTAGTAATCACAAGTACAAACGATTTGGGAAATCAATAACCATGTCAAATTATTAGCTAAGACTACTTGCGTGGAAACAAATTGTCAGTGACTTGTCTAGGATCTTGGAGACATATCATGTACAGACTTGGTACATTTAGTGTATGTACTCTACGTTCTGTTACAGTGACACGGATGAGTGTACGGTACAGTGACAAGGCCAAAGGGTTCCGACACCGTGAGGTATCATTCTCAACTCAAAGTTTTGTTCACAAATCCCCACAAGAAATGTCAGTTGAGCATAACATCATACATAGACAATTTTGTAATGTTTATTGGGATCCGGTAAATCTGTTGTGTAGTTGTAAACTTACAGCCCCGTAGTGACTACGATACAAGTTCAGTTCAGTTCCATGCAGAGGATAAGCAATACAAAATGCATGCAGTAGACATTGCAAGCGAGGGAAGATCTTCAAAATAGAATGTCAGATGCCTCCAGGTCCCCATCCTCTGCCCACTAGCTGTCATGAGATTGCATAAAAGCTATACGCTTACGGGATCCGCTCTCTAATATAATACAAAGAAAATAATTAAACTTTATGTACAAATATATATAAATTAACAAAGTTGGGGTTTCTGGAGTTGTTCCACCGTGACTTAGATTACCCTGAGGGTACCCGGTCCTGAGATTTAGTACAAGTTCATGCTCAAGTTGAAATTGTATATATGGGATTCACTGGTAGAGTTAGTAGAGTTTGAAATTATCGTTCTTGTTTTCAAGTATTTTCGTGATATAGCACCAGACTAACTATCTGAACTCGTACAGACATACCAACCCCCGGTCTGATCACGTCATGCGATGCCCACATGATTCAACATGTGAAGACCTGGACAACGTGTTTTGAAGATTGGTCATTCCAGGCTGCAAGTCCATTCCTATGGAACAATCTCCCAAAATAATATCTGTTAAATACATAAACTGTGCACATTTTTTAAATAATTAAAAAGGAGCCACTGGAAGTCTTTATCTCCAGTAATCTGGACTTGCTTAATTGATATAGGGTGATATTTTGAATAGGAGTATTTGAGTGAGACCAAGGTGTGACACAGACTAGCGAAGTGTCGATGTTCCTTGTTCACCCAGTACCCACAAACAAAACCCGCATTTTAGTAGTTATTCATGACATTTGCGCTACGTATATAAATGTATATTATAATAATAATAATAATAATAATAATAATAATAATAATAACTTTGAGTTAAGCATGCAATCGTATTCAAACTAGTTTCGTAATCTCGAGGCCTGGCTGGCTTACATGTTACAATGTCAGTATTGACGAACGCAAGGAGGATGAAGTGCATCTAACAAGGAATACGACTCTATTTTGTCTTAATAGATCTGAGGTGGACTCGCAATGTGCGATTTGTATTATTTTTACAACTTGTATTATCGATGCACAAAAGCAATCGAATTGATGTGTTGATCGACGTGATCGATTGTTCTCACTCATGTATCGATAATGCAAGTTGTTGCTACAAATCGCACCGTGAGAGTCCACATTTAGGAAGCATGGAATCGTACGCAAAACGGTTTCGTAATCGAGACCTGGCTAGCTTAGATCAGCGACGGACTAAAAAGGGGCATTGTGCATGTGTTTCAGATGATGAGCATGGTCTTCAGAAGATGAAATGCATAACAAGGAAGACCCATGTCTTCGGAAGATCGTCTTTCTGCATCCATCTTCTCACAACAAGGATACTTTATTACGCTCAGGATTCGCTGCATAGTACCACACTGAAGTGTGAACGCAATTAAAGGTACCACTGGGGTGCGAGGATGTTCTGCATCAAGCAATGCTCCATATTGAGCTCAGCAAAACATGCATAGTTCAGCTGAATGATGATGGCAGTGAAGAAGAAAGATCGCGCCATATTATATCCTGGTCGTGGGCGGATTCCATATATTCTGCTGTGATCTTAGGACCATTTCCATTTTCTAAGCGCAGCAAGTGAAGTAGGCTGTAATACAGTTTCTGCTAGCGTGCTCTACGACGGCTCTCCTTGGATCATTAGGACTTATGCGAATTTGAACGTAACGTTGTTGCTTTGATCACGCAATGGGCCTGTCTCCGCGTCAATGTCAGAGCGTTCCTGACAGAACTGTAAGTGAATGCGGGTCAACTATATCACCGCGGGATTAAATACAGGTGTCGCCCTCGTCTCCGGACAGGACGCTGGTTTTATGCCAAGGATAGCTCGAGAATGGAAGATAGTGGTTATTTCAAAGTTGAATCCATCCTCATGATCAATGGTAATTTTTGTATTTATATTGGCAATGCGGACGAATGCGTTGGGTTGTATATCTCATTGAGAACACAGTAAAAATGTGGGATTTATTTTCAGGGGGATTATATGTGTACCGACATGGTAATTACTGGTATACACTGTACTACGTGCATTTCCCAATTCGTAGCATGGGTATCCTTTCACGAAGCTCTCTTAGCCACTAAGAGAACATAACGCTCTCTTTGCCGATAACTAATATACACTTCAAAGAGAGCGTTATGGTATCTTAGCGGAAGAGAGCTTTGTGAAAGGATACCCTGGCATACACACGCAAACACGCACACATTGTCACGTACCCACTTATAAACGCATAAAAAAACACTATTTCAATATACCAACTCACAGCAAATAATATCGCTCCAGGATCCACAGCATCGGTTATCCTGCGGGCTTCCTGTGCAGAACGCCCAATTATATCGATGCGGCGACGTCTGAACTTTGAAACTCCTACACAGGAAACCTCCAGGGAACTCCTGTGCGAAATGGGGTAACACCTATAATACTAGCCGCATGCACACTAGCGATTTCCGTCGCCGATTCTTGTCGGCCGACGGAAAATCGCAACTGTGCGCTGGCCAGCGACTGCGATTTTTAGTCTTGCCGACCGATCGCACAACATCTAGCATGTTTCGATATTTTGAACACCGCACATTAGGCGATCGAAACCCGACGGAAATCGGCGACGGAAATCGCTATAGTGTGCGGCCGATATTAGGTAACCTTATCTCCTATTGCAATCTTAGCAAAACACATCACCATTGCTACGGTTGGAGATACGGTCACGCCGTTTCGTACACGAGTGCCAACGACTTCTAATGAGCAGTCGCACTATTAGAATCCAGGACACTCCTGGGGCCCGTTGCTCAGAACTATTGTAGCTACAACTATTGTAACGTCAACGCTTTCTATTGTGGCGGGAGCCCAGTT
>JAUTBV010072316.1:0-19543 GCA_032361325.1 Lepetodrilus fucensis
GGGCACCTGGTCGCAGATTGCATTAAGGGATATCTGTGACCGACCAGATTATTTCTGTCCTGGAGGCTGGACTATGGTGGACTTCCTATACTGACCAGGGTATCATTTCACAAAGCACTCTTATCTACTACAAGATCATATAGTAACCTCGTAGTGATCTGTTATACATGGCGATCGTGAACTTATGAGAGCGCTATGGTCTCATAGTGGATAAGAGAGCTTCGAGAAACGATACCCTGGTTAAGCTTTATTAATTTAATTTTCAATGTTCATGAAATAAAAGGGGAATTACTCTGGATATATATATATAAAGATTTCTTGATCTATGTAAATTTATCACTCAGATTTCTTTTTTATTTGGCACTAGTGAATCAACTTTGGTTCCTGCACCCAAAAAAAAGCTTTTGAAGAAGTCATTCTGGTCCTGACGTTTCTAAACCTTTTTGAGTACGATTTCATGCTCAACTTAGGTTTTGCCCTCAAATCTAAATCCAAAATTTTAGTTGATTATGAAATTGTACTCAAAATAGCTTAATAACGTTTTGGCAAGTTCCTGTGATAATGGCAAGAAATAGGACTACATTTGTATGAAGCAAGTACATCCCTAAAAGGACGGTACTCCCTGACCTGGTTATGAATTTCTACTAGCCCTTAGGACACCAGGAAGAAATGGCCCAGGTTAGCAGGCTAGTATTAAGTTTGATCCCCGCATAGAACACTCACGTAGGAAGTTGCTGGTAGCTGCCTGAGTATGCGGTGTACTTGAACTTGATCATGTGACACTTGCTGTTGTACGTCTTGATGCATTCTCGCACCATCAGGCTGGTGGCCTCGTGCACAGCCTTCTTCGGAACGGTGGAGTGGACGGTCCGTCGTTTCTTCCCCGGCGTGGGTGCCTGCAAACCATGGAAAATTCAAGTCCTATTATTATTTCTCTTGAAAATTCACAGATAAATCAATTAAGAATATTGTGTGAATTAATCCATACAAATATGCTGATAGTGCCCATAGTGTAGATATTGGTACATTATTTGTTGAGGTGAGTGGGTGGATAAATGAATGAATGAATGAATGAATGAATGAATGAATTAGTACTTTACATCAGAGCAGGAATATTTCACCAATGGATTAGATTTTGAATACCAGTGTTCGAAATAGAGCCCATCCGCACGCCCGCGACGCATTATTTTCAGCGAGGACTAGTAGCGTTTTATCCTTGCACGCACGCATGTCGTGTTACTTTTTGTTAGTTTTTCAAGATGTATATCATCGATCACTGGCCAACATGTATGAGGATGAGTAACTTCTCAGACTTACCAGTCCTCACGTCTGGCAGTGAAATTGCTGGAGTTTTATACACTGGATAAACATGCATTATTATCACTACAGCGCCTCAGATAGTGGTGGTTCAAATGCTTTCACCTTTGACACATGCACATGTATTGTGTGCTTATTTGAAACTCTTGAGCAAAATGCTTACATCCACACTGCGTCAGTTGATTCAGCTGTGAATGGGTACCCAGTAGGAAGAAATGGAATTGTGAATGTAAACTTAGTACCTAACTGTCATTGTTGGTACCTCACTGTTGGTACGTAACTGTCGGTACCTGTCATTGTTGGTACCTCGCTGTGGGTCAGTACCTAACTGTCATTGTTGGTACCTCACTGTTGGTACGTAACTGTCAGTACCTGTCATTGTTGGTACCTCGCTGTGGGTCAGTACCTAACTGTCATTGTTGATACCTCACAGTGGGTACGTAACTGTGGGTACCTCACTGCCAGTAATCCACTGTTGGTACATCACTATTGTCGGTACCTTGCTGTCGGTACCTCATTGTCAGTATCTCACTGTTGGTAACTCAGTAACACACTATTAGTAATCCAATGCTGATAACATTTGTGTGTAGATGATTGTGTCAAGCCAGTGAAGCTGATAAGACTAGTAGCCTCAATAATCTGCCAGTAATTAGTGGATGAGTTTACACACTGTCTGTTTGTCACAGTGATAAGATCATACCGTGATATCGTGATGGCGTCTCAGGTTCTGCTCCAACATTGGCTGTCAACTGCCATATTTCCCCCTCCAACATTGGCTGTCAACTGCCATATTTTCCCCTCCAACATTGGCTGTCAACTGCCATATTTCCCCCTCCAACATTGGCTGTCAACTGCCATATTTCCCCCTCCAACATTGGCTGTCAACTGCCATATTTCCCAGTAGTAGTTTAATGGAAGTCTATTTCGGTCACGGAAGGAAACATTTTCCAATTCTGTTTCAATAATCTGTGTCACACCTTGGCTTGCCCATCCAGCATGAACAAATAAGCGAGTCTAGATTTCTGGAGAAAATGTTAAAGCATTTCAGTTGCAATGATTTCATATAAATATAATACTATTCAAGATATTTTTATTTTTATTATCTACTTTCACTGTCTGAGACTATGGATAATCTAGTGTATCAAATAAAGCAGAGGTTTTACAATTATGATGAAACAATAATGATTAGGTTTCTAAATTGTTTTTCTTGCCATCGTTGATCTGAAACAATTAATGTTGGCCAAAGCATTATCATTCTTTGTGTTATTAATCTCTTGTTTAATATTTCAGATTTATTAGTCTTTAGCTTTAGCTATAATAATGTTCAAATGTGGTGACTATTTTTATTGGTGCAATTTTCCTTTTATTTGTTATTATTTTGAATTGGGTTTAAAGCCATTTTCAAGATTATTTCACTTATATCATGGCTTGTCAGCTCAAGGCAGTAGGAATCCTGCAACATCTATAGCACTGAATGTTGCAGTAAACCTGTGAGCACTGGCTGGTACTGACAGACCAAGGATGATACTTTTACTAACATATCAATTAATGTTCCTATTTTACATTTTACATAAGCTGGTTACGTATTCTGAGACTAGCAATGTAAACATGGAGATTATACAGTGGTAGTAGTTATGAATAGTATCTCTGTGCATCTCCATATTCACTCACTCACTCTGTGTTCTTCACCATCTCTCTGACAACTACGAAGACTTTCTGACCATGGTATTGTCCTAAACTCAATCCCACAGGTCTTAACTGGCAGTTCCTATGTCATCATCTTATAAATAGTCATCATTTTGTATAAGGTAGTCATCATTTTATATAAGTAATGTCTATGAAAATAATTTAAAAATACTTCAAAAGAATTAATGTCCATGTCGTGCTCTCACTCATGATCATGATCCTTCCAAGTCATTATCTCAGATGGACTTTGCAAATAGGACATTGAATGTCCTGCACTGTCATGACCCGTACACAAATGGTGGACAACAAGATCAGAAATGTCCAGATGCTTTTAGGATGATAGAAATCCGAAGCAGTTGGTAATTGTAAAATATTAATCCCGAAGTAATCCCCCCATTATAATAGATGACTTAGACAAAGATTGCAATATTTAATTACAAGTCCATTATTACAGGCATTACCAAGTGCAACGTTTGCCAAAATGGCTACGAACCGGAAGGCATCCATTTTCAGATGTGGGTTTTCGGATGTGGGGTTCAATGACATTATATAACATTAGCAAGGTACTAATATGTACACAGCCATTTCCTGCTGCTGATGAAAGTCTTCAACCCAATGCCCTGATTCCTGCAATCTGTGGCTGCTTGTACTATTCCTGGAGACATTCAGGTAATTTTAACCAAATTGGACACAGTGTAGGTGTACTCGGCGGAGTGACTCACCCGTCTCACGCCGGAATAGACTCTGTGTGTGTGTGTGTGTGTGTGTGTGTGTACACTCATCTCAAACATCTTGTGTTTCACCGATATTGCAAACCACATTGTGAGATCACTCTGAGTTGGTTCTACAGAAGAACGTACATTGGAGATGTTGCGTCATGGCCACCTGCATCTCCATTACATGAAACCTTCAACCTTCAAGAACATACGTTATGAGAACCAACCAAATAGCAAAAATTCACAATGTGTGACCATGGCCTACTTGTTGAAGTCAGAGACTAGTCTCAAGGTCATTGGTTTCAGACTGGTCTGTGTAGCGTACTCACCCAGTTAGCAGCCACGATAAGACGAATAATTACTTTTGTCTTGCAGATGCTAGGTTGTTCCAGTTAGCTTTTAAGAATGTTGCATGATGATAGACCTGCTCAATAATTAATGTGGTCAATTTAAGTCCAGAGAAAAAGAGCATTTGATCACTCCTTCCAAACATCAAAGTACTGGTAAGAAACCATTGCCTCATTATGAAGGAAGTTAGTTATATACCAAAGTTCAAAGCGTTATTTTCAGAAGACTATTTGACTTTTGTGTGTGGCTAGTTCTGAGTTGACTCGGTTCTGAAGGTTGCTAGACCAGCTATGGAGTAATGGATGGTTCTGAAGGTATATAACAATATACAGATATCATTGCCGAGGTATTCATGGTATTCTCAGTTGAAGATTGCTTTCCACAGAGGGTACTGACATGTATTTAATTAATTTATCACCAATTGGAGTCATTCTAGTTATGTAGTAGATGTAGGAGCCTTGTTTAACATCAGTAACACAATGTTGTAAGTATTGTTTGCAGATGTTGTAACTGTTGTTCTAACTTGGTAACACTTTCCGCTTGTTTCACGGCTTTCATGTTCTTTCACTCGCAATCCTCATTCTGGAATAGCTTCAGTTGGAGTGTGTGATCTACTGAGTATTTTCTCTGACTGTTATGACACCTCGGGAGCTGGAGTCAGATGATGTCATATTTCCGACACTGATAATGCTAAGAGGATCAGAACATGGACTTTTGAGCACGGAGGGAACATCTGAGAGGCAGTGATAAGACTCGCTATTGCTCAGACGGCTTTATTACCACGACTCTCCTCGCATTTCCTCCATACAGGTTCTATGGTCATCCTGCCATTAATACTGATTGCTTTACAATCACAGCATCCGGCTTTGATCGTCTTGACTTTTCACATTGTCTTAATCATCCCGATTCATTGTCTGTGTGTTCAAGTAATTTGCTTTACTTTAGCAATTGGCGGTGCATTGTTGATCCATGTTTACGACGTTTAAGTGTCGGCGATGTTTAACTATTGGGGGAAGTCGCAACAGATCAGAGTGGGCCAACTGAATGGCCGACCATCATGTGACTGGTCTTGCCATGGACTCTTATCGCAGATAGCTCATCTGCCAGATTGCAACAACTTTTACCACATAAATACATTGTATGCACATGCTTAGTTCCATTGATACACAATCTGAAGTTGTGTCTATATTGGATAACACAGCAGACCTTCAGTCTAGTTTGTAGCAGCTATTTAATGAGGGTCTTGAAGGGTGGGCCAGGTTCTTATTATGTTCAACAGGAATATTACAAACATTGTGACACAGTAACATTGTGACGTTAATGCATCAACACATCAACATCAGCTTAGTGACGTTGGCACAGTGACATTGTAACAAGGTCTTCAATTCTGTCTAGTGTTCTAGCTACATACCAGAACATATGGAGATTGAGCTCTTATTAAGACAGTTTCTGTGCTATGGAATGCCCTTCCCAATAATAATTGGGACATCTCCAACTTGTCAGCTTTCAAGATCCATCTAAAAATGGTTCCCTTTAAGCGAGCATATGACTAAGCACCTTTGAGCAGACATTTTCTGCATAATCGCGCTGTATAAATCGTGTAACTTAACTTAATATTGTGACCTTAATGCAGCAACGTCAACTTATTGGAGTTGGCACTGTAACATTGTGACACAGTAACATTGTGACACAGTAACATTGTGACACAGTAACATTGTGACCTTAATGCAGCAACATCAGCTTAGTGGCATTGACACAGTAACATTGTGACACAGTAACATTGTTACCTTAATGCAGCAACATCAGCTTGGTGGCATTGACACAGTAACATTGTGACACAGTAAAACCAACATAGCAACATCAAAACACCAGCATTGAGTGGCCATCAATCAATTTACATACTTTGTATCAGGGTTTTAGCTCAAATCTATCATTACCAAGTCCACGACACTGGTGTACTTCATTCTGACAGTTGTGCATGATAAAACATCATCCATGCCAAGAAAGATCACATCTGACAATTAATCTTAGATTTGTTTTACATGACAAAGACACTATTATAAAAAATAAGAAAAACGTTGTTGTTTTTTAAACTTGTTCATTGATCCTGATGTAAATTGATCAAAGTCTATTTATTATGCAGTTATTTGAAAGTCCACTTCATTCTAGCCATCAAAAAAGCACATAATGTTCATGAGTCCTGATGTAAATTGATCAAAGTCTTATTTATTATGCAGTAGTCATCTTCATTCTCTCCTTCATAAAACACATCATGTACATGGGTCATGATGTAAATTGATAAAAATGTGTTTATCTTGGATCCCAGAAGATTTTGAAATAAATATTGTTTAACTTTTTTTAATTTTTTTTAATGTCTATTTATTATGTAGTTAGTTGAAAGTCCACTTCATCCTATCCATCTGGTGGGTGCAAACTATCTGGTGCCACTGCTGGCTGCCTGTGGCTATCTGATCATGACATTTAGCTGGTGTCAGTGAAGCATGTCTTTATGAGCATCATAACTACATTGTTCTTCTCCACTGACAGCCATACTAATGTGCTACCTTTATATAATGCCGTACCCCCAGATATATTACACACAGCGTAGCCAGGAATCTGGACTATGAATGGACGAGCAAATTGCTGCACTCTGTGGGCCGCCATAAAACATTCCGTGTCATTACCTCCACACATTGTGTTTGACGTGTGATCAGTTTTTATGAAAAAATAAATGGCTACTTTGTTTAGTTCCAAATAAGGAGTGACAGATGAGATGTTTTCTAGTCAGTGCCAACATCAAATAAACAACGGTAACTCTGAGTAATATCATGTTAAACATGTATGGTTTGACATTTTGGAAATCAAATTTAATTTGGAAGTTTATAGGCTTCATAATGTCTGTCTAGTGGTATTGTTAGATCAGTTTGTTAGTATCATACAGCTGTCAGTTGGCTTCATTATGTCTGTCTATTGGCTTCATTATGTCTGTCTATTGGTTTCATTATGTCTGTCTATTGGTTTCATTATGTCTGTCTATTGGCTTCATTATGTATGTCTATTGGTTTCATTATGTCTGTCTATTGGCTTCATTATGTCTGTCTATTGGCTTCATTATGTCTGTCTATTGTCTTCATTATGTCTGTCTATTGGTTTCATTATGTCTGTCTATTGGCTTCATTATCTGTCTATTGGGTTCATTATATCTGTCTATTGGTTTCATTAGGTCTGTCTATTGGTTTCATTAGGTCTGTCTATTGGTTTCATTATGTCTGTCTATTGGATTCATTATGTCCATATTTATTGGCTTCATTATGTCTGTTCTTGGCTTCATTGTGTCTGTCTATTGGATTCATTATGTCTGTCTATTGGCTTCATTATGTCTTCTCTTGGCTTCATAATGCATGTCTATTGGCTTCATTATGTCTATTTCTTAGCTTCATTCTGTCTGTCTATTGGCTTCATTCTGTCTGTCTATTGGCTTCATTATGTCTGTCTATTGGCTTCATTATGTCTTCTCTTGGCATCATAATGCATGTCTATTGGCTTCATTATGTCTATTTCTTGGCTTCATTCTGTCTGTCTATTGGTTTCATTCCATCTATTGTCTATATTAGCATTGTTAGCAGGTTAAATTTGTCTATTAGATTCATTACTGTCGATTTAGTTCATTAGATTTGTTTAACGGTTTAATTCTATATGTCTGTTGATTTCATTAGGTCTGTCTATTAGTGTCATTTGATGTATATATGTATACAATAAATATCATTAGAGGCCAGACACTCTTGGGTATCATTTCACGAAGCTCTTGTATGTACTACAACACCATAACCATTCTAGTAGGATTCCCGCAGCGACGCTAAACTCTATATTCACTCACTCACACCGCTCTCTCATAGCCATCTCTTATACATGGCGATCAAGCACTTACTGAATGTGAGAGCTTCGAGAAACAATAACCAGGTCTGCGTTTCACGAAAGGGGTGTATATTTACACGGGACATAAATCAGGACGTAAAGCCCAGAATTACATGCAACTTCATGCTTTACGTCCTAGTTTATGTCCGGTGTAAATATACACCTCTTTCGTGAAACACAGTCATGGATACTTTGCCAAGTTGATTGTAGATAAAACAGAAGGTAATCCAGTAAATGCCACTCCTACTTTTCAACATACCTACTTGCAACATAATACCTATAGATCTATCATTTTAGAAGACTAATAAGGTACAATTAATTTTACCTCTAAGTAAAACAATTTGTAAGAACAACTGATTATAGATAAGGATGATTATTCTATGATCATGGCATCATCATTCTGCCATCTATTCTAACTCACGTTTTCATGCCTATATCAGAAAACACAAATTTTGACTCGTAAAATTTGCATTGCATTGAAATGCATTTGCACAAAGTGGAAGATACATGTTATAAAGCTTTATCTTATCTTATGGAAGACATGAGAGACATCTGATTTGTTCATGGAAGATATGATAGACATGTTTGTGGAAGATATGATAGACATGTTCATGGAAGATATAGACATATTCGGGATAGACATGCTCGTGGATGATATGCTGTTTACTGGTTGGTGACAAGGAAGTGGTAGAAAATTGACTCATCACTGTTGTTCTGATAAGCATTCTTCCTCTGATGTAAAGATTGGACCATGGAGGTTGGGGGGAGTCAAGATTCGATGGGGGTATTGTTTTGAGATTGGTGGGAATTGGAAGGCTTATAGGAGGTCTGAGAAACAGAATGTGATCTTCTGGTGCCAGACGTCGAGGCAACCGTAATCAGCTGTGAGCGGAGGTGATGGTGTAATTCCGACCACGATGAATCTCTTTACATCTCATCAGTTCACAACTTACCCAGGGACGGCACGAGAAAATGCGGCTGTTTCCAAAACATGATATGTACAGTTGTCTATGAATACTGGAGCCTCGATCATACAAAACCTTTAGAGCATATGCAACTTGCAGAAAATTTGTTGAACATTCTTCTTGCTTACAATTAATGTTCATCGGCAACATTACATTTCAGTCGAGCAATAATTTTCTTTTCTTCTTTTCTTTTTCATACAATAATGAACTTTAAACTTTGAAAGCTCAAAACAGTTTAAACTACATTTAAGTAGTTAATAATGCTACTAGAAGAATTAGGATGAATAATTGTCCCATTTTATGTGAATATTATGTAGTTTTCTCCAAAAGTCATGACATTTTAAGATGGTTCAATGGTTGATGTGCAAATGTTTGTTGCATCAGTAAGAATGTTGGCATACTAATAACTGTTAAGACATCATACACATGCAAAACAGCTCATATTGGATAAGAAAATATATGTGTTTCCATAGAAATATACATTTGACTTTTTTCTGCTCAGAAATTAAAGTATTTGGTTGTTTTCCCGAAACTCGGGACGACAATTGTATTACAATAAAAATCATGAAGCGCAATCTCAATTGAATTCTGGTTGTTTTCACTGTTGTCATGGAGATGTATATCTATAGAAAATTACATTGCAAAGCTAATGCCAATTCTGCATGTTTTCTCATTTTAAATAGTTTTTCTATGCTTTCGATAATTTGGTGAAAGATTACGCCAAATAGATAACGTAATCGGAGAAATAGAAGAACGAAGGTCAAACAAGATTAAGAGTCATTTTTAATTCCTGAATTCAGTTATCGTTCATCACTGTCATGACATGCAAGGTATCTATTGTCAGGTTTTCACTAAGTTATTTCCTATTAATATCTGGGAAATGTACGTATGTATAGACTTTAGTATTGGACGCCATGGAAACTAAGATATTTGAGATGTTAATGTATCAAAGATTGATTTTTGTATACAGTTGTAAGTTCTCATATTTTTGTGGCAGTGCGTTTCCTGGCACTATTCTTTTTCACAATGGACATAAACATCTTTTACGTACATTTCATAGAGCTTATTGTAATTAATAATAATACAAAGTCAATATTATATTAATAGTAATAACAATAATAATAATAATAACTACAATTACATTTATTAAACAGCAAAGACATATATTTTCCCATTGTGACGTAAAGCAATAATACACTCACTTACTCATATATTTCCATGGGTCATGTGACAAAGTAGTGCTATATTACACTAGTTAATGTGTCAGCTTGCAGTTTATTTATCTCGATAATAATAATAATAATAATTAGACTACAAATAATAAATAAATACAATAATAAAATAATAATAATAATTAGACTACAAATAATAAATAAATACAATAATAAAATACAATAATAATAATAATAATAATAATAATGGTACATACATTTATGTCTGACTTACCACATGCAAACAAGAGACATTGACAAAATTATGAGCTAATTGTAATATGACAAAGAAACAATTCATTCCGATGATGAAAGAATGTGGGATATTTGTATAAGCTGATGATTGATATTATTTTTAATATGACACAACAGTGACAAGTGTGATTTCTTTAGCAATGCAGCTAAAACAGGAATAGTCTTATCTCTAGGAATCGATAGTCTTATTGAGGAAACCATGTTTAATATTGGATAGATTAATTGAGAAATAATTTTTTTAATTAAGAGTTTGATGTGAGTAATGGTTATTATGTTGTGTATTTCATCTGGCTAAACTTGCAACTATGGCAACCTGTTCGCAGAGATAATTTCGTAGCAGTAAGCTCCAACATTTTGTTGACCGATCATTCCTTTTCAGAGCAGCTGCATGAAGATAATTGTCTACAGATTGTTACATGTCTGACTGTTGTTTGATTGTGACGGTCATACTTTTCAGAGCAACTCCTTGAAGAGTTCTATTTTACAGACTATGTTGTATGATTGATGGTATTCTGTACCTGTGGATGTATCTTCTTCAGGTAAATGAAGAATGTAGCACTCTGCGGTTGTCTCTAGCAGAGGTTCAACAGGACCGCGAGGTTGCCAGGGATGATGTGACCAGTCTACAGTTCAAAGTCGACAGCTTGGAAATACTGGTTAGGGTGAGTGTCACATCTTACTCCTGTTTATGAGAGGTGGTTGTCAGCTAGTGTTGTGGTCAGTATGTTGACTATACAGTATATTTAGCTTGGACACTTGTATGTCCTAAAAATGTTCCACCCAAATGGGTGAAAGATTCCCGCAGCGATGTTAAATTCCATATTCACTACCTGTCAGTATGTAGAATTATGAATAACAATTAATCAAGATGGCTTTGTTACTTATGGGTGAAAGATTCCCGTTGTGACGTAAAACAATAATTCACTTACTACTGAAGATGGCACTCTCAGACAATGTAATGGTATATCATTTACCAATTGTATATAATGTTTACCTCACTTGGCTCAAAGGGCTTGCATAATGATGGGCTCATTCAGTGGCCTTTGGCGACTTGCCGTAACTATAGCAACCAGGTGAGTTACCGAGCCCATGTGTTGCCATGGTAATAATCTGCTGCTGTCTCTACAGGACCTGCAGGTGTCATCTGAGCAGCTCCACCTACTGGAGCATGACTATCAGGAAGCTCTCCAGAAACTCCAAGAGAAGCAGCAGGAAGTTGACCGGCTTCATGAGGTAAGCTGCTTCTTTAATATTGTTGACCAGCCTCTGCTTCTTACACTCACTTCTTTAACCACTTCTTCCACCAATCAATTGACCTTATGCTAGCCAAGTGAAGCCTCGCCCCCATCGAAATGTCCAACAAGCTTTCCCACGTGCTAATCATGCAAACAGATGATAGGATCAATACAGAACATTCCTATTGGTATTTCTTAAACTGAACATGGTTTCACGTGGTCATTTATACCTGAATACAAAGTTGTCACCTGCATTATGCTAACCTTGCAATATGTTGTTTGTTGGAAACTTACCATGTGGCTAATCAAGTTATTCCCAGCTATAAGTGTACCTGTATTCTGATTGGCCGATGGGTATCATAACTACCTGGGAGATAGACAGCTGCGTAAGGTTAATTGTTCCACCAACTGTTTCTTCATCCACTTCTTCAGTTGGCTGCTTCTTCCAACAACCGTTTTTTTCAACCAGTTTTCCAGTTATAGTCTATTTAATTATGCAGCTCATTAACTAGCTGCTTCTTTAGTTAATACAGTAGTCTATTTTACTAACCAACTATCTTCCCAGCTGCTTCTGTAATCAACTGCTTCCTTAACACTCTGGTTCTTCAACACCTTCTTCAGTTATGGTAGTCTATTTAACTACGGTAACCAACTATGTAACCAGCTGATTATTTACCCAACAGCTTTTTTCTCCAACCACATATTTAAACCAAGGACATTTCTCCAAATAATTGTTTAACCAACCTTTAACCAACTTCCACATATTGGTGAAATATTCCCAAAGTGACAAGTCATTAAATCAATCAATCAATCAATCTATTTAACCAATAGCTTTTTTCTCCAACCACTTCTTTACCAACAATTTCTTTAACCCACACTCCTTGAACAAACCATTTCTTCAAGTATCTACTTTTTCAAATAATATCTGTCCACTCATATTGCTTCATACAGAATTTGTCTTGCTTCACAAATCTTCTCTTTTTGAACAATATGTTCTTGCAAATCCTTCTGAGATTCTGGAACATCTATCTTAATGGCTTATTGAATATGACACCTGTATTTTTTGTTATTCTTTTTATTTGTCCAATTGAATTGGTTATAGGCGATATAAGTGCCAACTATATTGCATTGGGAGCTATTACTTGTTTAATTAAAATCATTGGTTCTTATGACATCTGGTTGTCAGTGAGGTAAATACGTTCTACTTTAACCATTAATACTATTTAAAGTACAAACTTTTCATGAAGAAGTACCTTCAACGCAACCTAGTTTTCTTGATGCTTAAATCTTTATTTTTTATTTTATTTTTTATTTTTTATTATTATTTTTATTTTTATTGAGTTTGTCGTTCCATATGCTCGATAGGAAGTCTTCATATATTGGCTATTTTTTTTATTCCAGGTACAGGAAGAGACAAAAATAGAACATGAAAGAGCCGTCCATGAACTTCAGGTAAAAACTTGACAAAGAATCGTTTGATGTTCCATGTCCTTGGATTCTGTTTGAAAATTTCCACAAGATTTCATTTTTGCTTTTTCCCTAAAGGCCTGTCTAGCTGAATCGTGTCTAACTTACCAACACCTTGTCCACACCTCTCCGTCAGTCATCTCAGAACATGTTAAGATAGTGATCATCTTGATTTAACAAGAATTCCATAAGAAATACCAGGAGCATTGGAGATGTTGTAGAACATGTATTTAACCCTCTCCATACTGTAGCCAACCAGTATTATTATTTTTATTTTTATTATTATTTTAATAGAATCATTATTATTATTATTTATTTTTATTATTATTATGATTATTATTATCACTAATACTATGGTCATCCTGGCCCTAAGATTATGATTCCATGCTGAAGCTCAAATGTTATATGGGAATTTGTGAAAAAAACTTTGCGTTGAACATGAAATCGTACTGAGAAACATTTCTTATCTCGAACCCTGAAGATGAACGAACATGTCAGCTTCAGCTCAACTTCAGCATTTGAATAAATTTTCTTTATATAAATCCAAGATTGCATTACAAATGTCATTTCATTTTTCATATGCTCATATGGTGGTATATATTTAATTTGGTTACTAAATGACAATTTCCTGTCTATGTAATCAGGCTTAGTCACTGGACTGGGCCGTCAAACCTCAGGGCATCATCAGGCAGTTGTTGGGATACTGTTAACTGAACAAGAATTGTCGTCTGTGTTTGGTAGACTGTAGACTGCGAATGCATGGATTGGGCGCCAAGTTTCACATTGGTTGATAATAACCAGAGTAGCTAGGATCTTCTAAGGTTTTGTGCTGAGCTTTTGATAGAAAACTATCATTCTGGAAGACCTTTTGATGGTACTTTTAATAGGAAGCAATGCCAACAAAAAACACATCATGAAGGAGAAGTGTCATCTTTATTTGTAGATGCTCACATTATTGGTAGCTTGTAAAGTTTAACTGGAACAATGTTCCATTTATAATGGGAATAAATGCCAACTAAGAACATAAACAAGTTCATAAGGTGAAGTGTCATCTGTGTTTGGCTGTCTGTTACGTTTTTCTAAAACAATGTTCCACTTTTAATGGGTATCAATGCCAACTTGTCCAAATCTGGAAGGAGAATTGTAAATGTGTTTGATCATCACATATGGGTGAACGATTCCCATTATGACACAACATAATAACTCACTCACTCATTTGTGTTTGATAGCCAGAAAGGTTTTCCTGGAACACTGTTCTACTTGTAATTGGCATCAATGAGAACTAAGAACATGTGCGAGTCTGGAAGAAGAATTGGCATTTGTGCTTAGTAGCCTGGGTATGCTTTCTAGAAGCTCTCGGATCTACTACGAGACCATAAGGACTTTCATAGCCATCTCTAATACACAGGGATCCTGCACTTACAAGAGCGGATCCTGCACTTACAAGAGCGGATCCTGCGCTTACAAGAGCGGATCCTGCGCTTACAAGAGCGCTATGGTGGATACGAGACCTTCGGGAAACTATATCCTGTAAAGTTTAACTGAAACAATGCTCCACTTTGTAATGGGTATCAACGGCAAACTAAGAACATATACTAGTCAGGGGTGTATTTATTGCAATGTTACAATTACAGACATGAATCCAGGGCCTTGAAAGGTAGTGTATGGGTGAAAGATTCCCGCTGTGATGTAAAACAATAACAATAATGCGTTTGGTGGCATGTCACATTTTCACATCAATGCCATCTAAGAACACATACTAGTCAGGGGTGTATTTATTGTGATGATACTATTCCAGATACGAATCCAGGGCCTTGAAAAGCAGTGCCAACTCCACGAGTCCCGACAGTCGGAACTGACGGCAGAACTGAGGGCAATCAAAGAATACCAGAAGTACCATCCCACGCTGACGACGTCCACTCAGATACAGACAGATCACACACAGCATATCTCCACGGGAACAGATGCTCTCCCCTTGTTGCATAGCAACAGCTACAATCACCATTCCTCTAGTCATAATGGTCATATTTTAGAAGGTTTGTTGCAGAATGTTTTTGAAGATTCCCGTTGTGACGTAAAACAATAATTCATTCATTTGTATGCCATAATGTGAAATATGAAATTCATCTGAATTATATATTCTTGAAACTTACATCCTTTGTAATGTTGATATTTTTTTTATTTTTTTTTATACGGAAATATCACATTTTATAGTTATTAATCTTAAACATAAACATTTTGAATTACATACTAGTATAAGTATTGATTTTCCTAGTTCATCAATAGACACACATTCCAATTATTCATTTGCAAGTGGGTAAAAGATTCCTGCAGTGACGTTAAATTCCATATTCACTCACTCACTCACACACTATTATTCAAAAACTATTCTTAAAGGCATAATATCACAGTTGATTGACCTGTATAATGGACAAACAAATTTCGATCTGAGACTTAATTACGCTTGATTTATCCACCCAAAAGTTGTTATTTACTGATGTACTTAGTCCCCAGTACTCAATAGTTATCAAAATATTTATGTTTTATATGAATATATGGAACATTCAGCTATTTACAGTATCTAGTCTTTGATGCATCAACTGATCTATAAAGGAATTCTAAGAAAATGTGGTAGTTTCACTTTGAATTCTTAGAAAATGTAGTCGAAGCACTTTGAATTATGTCCCTTTGCATGCATAGAATAACAGCAAAAAGTAATACAACCACATTCAGGTTGATGACAGCTGGTTAATACACTCGGTTCAAAGTATTGGTATGGCAGTGCAATGTTGTCTATCATACAGCGGTGGAAAGGTTTTTGGAAGTACAAACATGATTCTATGTATGTTAAGTGAATGTACTTTGCAGTTGTAGCCAAGAACTAGTCCAAAACAGCTATAAATATCTGTGATATTATGCCTTTAAACTATGGAATGAGTGTATCCGACTAGGGTATGATTGTCAGACTAGGTATGAGCATTGTCAGACTATGGTGTGAATGTGTTGGACTATGGTATGTGTCAAATTGTCACATCCTCCAGTTGATTCTTCTGTAAATATCTTAAAACCTAACACAGTCTTTAAATAGATGTTGTTTATTTACAAGCATTCATATCTCTCTTGTGCATCCAGCAGATATTTACAACAAATACATTGTAGGGCATACAATATGGCAGTGTTAACATGGATAAAGACCAATCACTTTGTTATAATGTATACAACCTAAACAGTTCATTCATGAACACGAAACACTTTTCAGACAGTTGAGTTCCATGAATATTTGGGAAAACAGTTTGTATTCCCAATTACACTGCAGGTCATGATCAAACCTTTACCATACAGGGCTCGACACTTTAAGGACTAGGGCTGCTCCATTACTCTTTGCCGGCGTACGCCGCTTTGCGCGTGCATATAAGCTGGCCTGTCCCGTCAAGCCCTTTGATCCCATTGACCCCCAAAATGCACTCGATTTGACCAATTTCCACGTTCTGAGCACACCTGCTTTGCCGCTTACAAGATACCGGCAAGCAACCGGCTGTGATATAGCTTATATTCCAAACATTGGGCAAATCGAGCACATTTTTCATTCCAAACATTGGGCAAATCGAGCACGTTTTGGGGGTCAAATGCCGGGTCAGGCCAGCCAGTAGCAAAATGAACACAGCTATTGTCTGCCTACCATGGACAGGTATTATCCACGGGCGGAAAAACGAAATAGCCCAGATTAAGAAGTGCTTTACCCAGGGCAAGTAGTTTAATGTCCGACAGGACAAGTGCCTCAGATAGTTTATGTCAAGCCCTGCCATAGACTACACCATTGCTATATGGTTGTAGCTGCCGCTGCCTTAACCCTCTCCATGCTGAAGGCAACCGGAGATGCCCTAAAGAGCAGTACACGTGCGTAATCCAGCAGTGAGAGTGTCAAGAGTCACACCATTCTATACAGGACAGCCCTAGCCATCTATGTCAATTTTCTGTTTCTTTTTCTTGCCGTCCAACTTGCCCAGGATTCTGTAGATGTCTTTCTTTGCTTGTCGGTGTTTCTGATCCTTGCCGACCTCTACCCTCAGCTGCACTCGCTGGTGTTTCTCGGCTCGTTGCCGCATCTGCACGTGGTGTGAGCGCCGCTTGTGCTCGTACAGTGCCTTCATCATCTTCATCACCTTGGCAACCTACACGGCAGGGAGAAAGAACAAAAGGGTAATTATCAAATATCTTTATTTTGCCAAGATGTTTGGATGCATACTGAATAAAATTAGAAATGGGTTAGTTTTCTAAATTTTATTGAGTGTACATTGTGTAATAAAGAAACATGACAGACCAGAATGATATCTGCATTGCCACTCTACAGACAGCACATCCTATAAATATTGCATCAGAAAGGTAACTTTCACGAACATTGGTGCCGAGCTCCTGGGGCCTTTGGCTCCAAAGTCCAAACGGGCTACCATCTGCCAACTTTTTTTGTACTCTTTACTCTATGCCAAAACACAAATTAATCATAATGGTTACAAATAGTAACTTTGTTACCTTGGCTTCTTTCGGCTCTCTGATGATGGACACTCGTTTGACTGGGTCGGGGGCCTGAAGGAGCTCCTTGGGGGTGTCCTTAAATGGCAGTCTCTGCTGTAGCTCCTTCGGGATGACCAGCGGTTTCAGACGCTTCGGCATCCTAGTGATTGGCTGTACATAGACAAACGCACTTTTAAAAATATTATTCCTTGCAGCATTAACCCAGTTATACAGTGGAAATTACTGTGTATCTCAAGAGTGTTATATTACTGTGTACCTCGAGAGTGTTACATTACCATGTATCTTGAGAGTGTTATATTACGGTGTATCTTGAGAGTGTTACATTACCGTGTATCTCGAGAGTGTTATATTACTGTGTATCTCGAGTGTTATATTACGGTGTATCTCGAGTGTTATATTACCATGTATCTCGAGAGTGTTATATTACTGTGTATCTTGAGAGTGTTACATTGCTGTGTATCTTGAGAGTGTTACATTACCGTGTATCTCGAGTCCTCATTCTGTGGTACTGTCAGTCCACGTTCGAATCTCAGCTGACCGACGGTTTTCATCCCACGCCACCCAGACTTGTCTGACTTGGGTAACAGTAGGGAGGTGACTGGGTTCCAGAATTTGGGGACATCGACCTGGTACCATGTCCTCACAAACGCGATGTCTGAAATAGTCCGCAGAATTCACGTATGATGTAGTAAAAAAAATTAATCATGTTATTAATCATTTTTAGATATTTAAAAACATGTAATCAGGGTTTAGTTCCGATTTCAAGATTCTTTAACTAATATCACGGCTTGTCAGTTTAGAGCAAAAGAAAACCATAGCGCTGAATGTTGCAGGAAACCTGTGAGTACTGGCTGGTACAGCTCAAGGATTATAAAGCCCCGTTGCCAAAAAGTCAAAAGGAATTGGTCCGGGAATATGTACAATTCTCTAATATTTATAGTCAGCTCACCACTCATGAGTATCTTGTCTTCAAATGTCGCTCTGAAGGCACCCTCTGGCTGTTTGAGGGCTTTCTTGATTTGGCCTCTAATGCCACTCACAGTACGTATACTGGCCCCTTCAAACTTGGCAACCTCTAGAGCCGAGTTGAACATTCCCTAAAAAAACCCCACAAAAACCATTAATGCCAGATGTAAAAATTGGTACTTTATTATTCAGAACCATCATGCTAGGTATTTTTTAACTACCGGGTACTAGAATAGAAAATTAGAAAATATATAATTATTATTAATAATTTAATGAAAAAAAATAAGAATGGATATAATTCATGCATCAAAGAAGCATCTGTACATCTGCAATGGATGATAATTACCTCAAGGAATGCTGTTTTCCTGAAAACTTTTGTTGGTGTTCCTGTTAGTTTAAGTTTCTTCATGATCTGCATGGATTTGTCCAGCTCTAAAACAACCCCTGTGGCAGCAATCCTGAACTTGGACTGAAAACACAAAATTTAACCCTGTTTTAACACAAAATAAGCCTAGTTTTAACATTAAATAAATCTTGTTTTAACAATATCCTTATTAAAATACATGCTGCATCAGTATTCTTAGAATCTCACAACAACCTGCAAAACTAACATAAAACGGTTTCTGAAATGTATACATAATCACAGGTCTACATGACATCTACAGGAGGTATGAGGTTAAGAAAAGGGATGCTGCTGCAAGGATAGCAATTAACACTAGCCCGCTAGCCTGGGCCATTTCCCCCAATCAGGGCTAGTAGAAATTCACAGGCGGGATGTAGCGCAGTGGTAGAGTGTTGGACTTCAGAGTCAAAGGTTCCAGGTTCAAATCCCGCCCAGGGGGCCCGGCATCGATGTTCGCGAAAGTTACCTTTCTGACTCGATATTGATAGGATGCACTGACTGTAGAGTGGCAATGCAGTTATCATCC
>JAUTBV010072427.1:0-19537 GCA_032361325.1 Lepetodrilus fucensis
GTTGCCAATGTCTTTTCATGTATTGCCAATGTCTTTTCATGTTTTGTCAATGTCTTTCATGTGTTGCCAATGTCTTTCATGTGTTGCCAATGTCTTTTCATGTATTGCCAATGTCTTTTCATGTTTTGTCAATGTCTTTCATGTGTTGCCAATGTCTTTCATGTGTTGCCAATGTCTTTTCATGTATTGCCAATGTCTTTTCATGTTTTGTCAATGTCTTTCATGTGTTGCCAATGTCTTTTCATGATGTGAAACCAATCTGCACCCTACTAACGCCCACCTGACCATCCCTGAGCAATAAACTACAACATGATACAAGCAATGTTGTCTACTATGTACCCACCTTCCATGCATTGAGTCGAGCGAACCTCTCTCTCTTCTCCTCTTCAACCTTCTCCTTGTAGTGAGATTTTAACTCCTCTTGTTGCTCTTCCTCCGAGTCAGAGTCGCTCTGAGCATTGGCCAGCAGTCCATCTCTCTCTTCCTACAACAACGGAGGAAAATATTCACATATCTGCCTTCATTTGCTATGTGTGCAGTCACGGTTGGAATTGCATTCCAATTTATCTTAATGTTCCAGCATTATACTGGTAATACCAACAACAAAAATAATAATAATTAAATTTAATTTAAACAAAATTAAAATCCATTTATTATGGTTTCAAAGCTTACTTTAACTACACTGAAATTTTTAATTTTTTTAAATTTTAAGGATAATTAGAAAATCATCGTCAAGCACCTGTTTCTTTTTTCTCCACTGCTTTATTGCGTCTTTCTTGGCATCCATGAGGTAGAGATATTCCTGGTACCAGGATTCGTGTTCATGTATCTCCGACTCTTTCCTGGTTGGCAGTCCAGGAATCAGGTGTTCTATAAACACACTCTTTCCCTGAAAACCCACGCATGATCTCATTATAAAACAAACTTGAATATGCAGGGGAGATAACTTTCTCTTTTCACCATTGAGAATTAAATATTCTCAATTAAGAATGAATGAATTTAATTGTAAAAAATAGGTTTTTAAATATCACAGGCTCATATGTTTAAAGCTGTGGCACTGACAGATAAATTAATCAAGCAATGACGAAACATTTATGTATACCTTACCTTGTATCTGTTTCTGAACTTGAGGAAAGTCTGGTGGTCGTATTCGTCCCAGCCTCCTCTCACTCCACCCGTCTGCTGCAGGAAGCGCTGTGGACAGTCAGTTTATAGTGAAAATATTACTTATCCTAGTGAAAATATTAATTATACTAGATAAAATATGACTTATCCTAGTGAAAATATGACTTATCCTAGTGAAAATATTATACTAGAGAAAATATTACTTATCCTAGAGAAAATATTACTTATCCTAGAGAAAATATTACTTATCCTAGTGAAAATAGCAGTGATACAAGGTGTTGGCCTGTCTGGTATTGCGAGACTACCTCAAACGCTGCCACTTCAGCAGGGAGATCTTTGGTGATATCTCTCGCAGTGGATGGGGGTTTCACAGTAGACCGAGCAGAAGTGGCTCCATCTGGTATCTGGGCCCAAGTTTCAAACCTTTTCTCCAAGGCCAATAACTCTTGCCTTACCACACGTTCCTCCTTCATGAGTTCTTCATATCTGTAAATTCAAATTGAGAATATTTTAATTTTAAAATGGAGATTAGTCAAAGTAGTGGAAAACCAAATGAAAAAAGCATAAAAATAGAAAGCAACATTGTCGACATGATATTATATAGCATCCTAACTCTCTAAGAAATGTACACATGTACATACTGTAAAACATGAAATTAATGCGTCACTAATTTAATGCGACCTCTAGATTTTAGACATTTTAGATTTTTGTACTAGTAAATGCGACACCAATAATATGCAAACGGCCATGTCTTCCTCCAAGTCTTACCTTTAATGCGCAGCAATTAAATGCGACAATACGGTGGTCGCATTTTTCGCATTAATATTCTGCTCGCATTAATTTCATGATTTACAGTAGCACTATTCCTGTACTAATATAGCACTATTCCTGTACTAATATAACACTATTCCAGTACTAATCCTACACCATGTCTCACCAGGATGATGATCTTATTGAGCTCTATCTTGTCCTGGCCCAGCCCCTCATTGAGAGCCTGCATCTTGAGGAGCGCGTCACGTAGAGTTGCCTCCTCTTGTTTGAGCTTGTTGATCTCCACCTCAAGCTCTGCTTTCTGTAGCTCCGCCTTTGACAGCGCGTCACCTACAAATACACCAATCAGTGAGCAGAGAACACCTGAACAGTATCAACCAGTATTCCAACAAAATGATACATTTGGAAATAATTGATTCTGAAGATGTTTTGATATATTTGCATTTCCTTTAAACCAAATGGTAAAATTTCTAAGAAATATAAATAATATATTCTGTATTTAAAATACATATTTTATTCCTTGATAAATTTTACTTTTTATTTTATTTTATTTTACTATCAATAAGTTATTGGGACGCACTCACCTATTTCTGACTTTTGTCCTTCCAAAACTTCCTTATCAAGAAGAGCACGGTTCAAATGTTCTTTAGTTGCAACCAGCTCTTCCCGTTGTGCCGAAAGTTTTGCTTCAGACTGCGAAATCATTTTCTGACTGTAAACAAGAAAAAATAGAAAAAAGTTCAAGCCTGCATCGCTGAGAATTTGATGTCTGTATCTGCAATGCATGTAGTAACACACAGTTGGTAAAGTTTTATAGTCTTATTAGCTACTACTCTTATAGTTTTGACATTCTATGTCTGCAACAGTTCACTGATCTGTGGTACATATCCCTAATAAATAGTAGGCTATCTCATTACTGTTATCAATACTGAGGAATAACGGCCCATTACGGATACAGAGCATATCATCATTGGGTATCATTGATACACTGTATTTCATAACTGATAATATAGTCTCATTACTGATAGAGTATATAATTTATCATCATTTCAGGGACAAAACACTTAAGTAATGACTATGGTATAGTCGATTTTGTGAACATGAATTAGTAACCTCTGACATTTACTTCAAAGCAAAATCCAGGTATTGAAAACAATTTGAAACTTCTACAAACATTTATAGGACTACATTTATTAATACTTTTGTTGTATCTTCCTATTCCCACTGTGATATAAAGCACTAATTCAATTAATCAAAATATGAACACTTAAAAAATGCTCGATATTTCTTCTGAAAAGTAGAGGAACAGTTGTGAAAAATCTGATAGCATTCACCAATTTCAATTTATGTGTTAAAAAAATCAATACAGTAGCTGCTTTTAGTAAAAAAAAAGAAGAAGAGAAAACTAAAGAAAAGAACAGGAAGTAATATTTTGGTAAGATCGTTCATCATGGTCACAGCGTAATCTGATTTTCATTGGCCCTGCCCAGCCTAGACTGAGATCCATCTATGGACGGTGAACAATAATAGCCCAGCCAATGATGGTTCGACATAACAATTAATTGCCTCATATAATTTTCATGAGAATGGTGACACACATGATTTACAAGCCTATGACACTTGTACTTAACTAAACATCCAAATACATATATATATTTTTTGGAGACGTCATACTCAGTACATTATTTATGACAGTACTATTATTCACTGTTCCAGTCACAGTGTACTAGACTTAACTGTTATGCATTCACTAGTTGTTATTTCCCGGACCTACTCAATAATTCAACAGCTAATATTACTCCAATTACCGTCCATTGATCTGTAGAATCCCACACAAAACATGATGGATGTTTTATTGCAGGTGTGGAACTCTCGAGTATAGATCTAGGTGTTGTAGGTATTTGTTAGTATCTGCTGGCTTGACAGAACGTTAAAATATTCATAGATCCATTGAATTCGTAATATTTGTTTTATTTACCCACCGGACGAGAGTGTACACTTTTATGTCTATTGTAATGGACACTTGAATGGATTAACTTTGTTCAAAGGAATCTGCTGACAATACAATTGGTTCACTGGAATTGGTTCATTGCTTACTATCTAATTATTCAATCATGATTTATGAAACAAATGGGTGAGATTTGTGAAATATTTATGTTCCACTTTCCGTCATAATAAAAGTTAAGTATCATACTAGACCAGATAATGACTCACGATGTAAGTACTGTCTACTAGCTGGACACTGACTGGAGAAAATGATAACTTGAAGGCTTAATATGTACTTTCTAAATTAACTACACTATGGGCCATATGAGAGCATAAAGGTTAATCATTAAGCCAATCAACTTGAGAGGAAATGACATATTAAAAAAAGCAGATTGCCAAATGCTTCAGAAGAATTATAGCATTTCATGTCCCGTGCACATGTCTATGAGAGCAGTTAATAATAATAATGTGAACATTTATATTGCACCAAATACATGCTTGAAAGTATGCTCATAGCGCTACATTATTACCCCAGTCAATGGTTCTATGTGCACTCAATTTCCTTCTCAACTTCCTGTGGAGTATACAACATATGCTGTTCGATGACACTACAAGGTTCTCATTCACATGTCCTTACCATCTCTCGTTCTCCTTCTGTCCTCTCTCCCTGTCCTTGCTGATGTCCTCCTTCTCGTCCTCCAGGTTGTCACGTTGCCTCTGGAGGTCAGAGTTGGCGGACTGCAGCTTCTCGACCTCGCGGTGCAGTCCCTCGATGTTCTCGTTCAGCTCCTGTCTGACCTTTTCCAGCTGAGACTTCTCGCTTCCTGTCACGTTCAGAGCGTTCTTGATGCGGTCTCGGTCTCGGAACGAGTCTTCCTTGTCTCGACGACTGCAAAACACGAACCAGATTAGTCCTCAGTTCAGTTCCATCTTGGCCATGCTGCCTGACTATGCAGATTTGGGTCTTTTGAATACAATAACTGATCTATTGCTAAATTACATAATTTTTGGTCCGTGGAATAGAAACAACAGATCTATGGACCAAACTGTTTTTGACCTTTGGAATCAAAAACGGACTGTGGACTACAGTTTTTGGCTACAATAACAGATCTATTGCAAACTATACATTTTTTGGTCTTTGGAATACCAATAACAACTAGCCATATACAATCATGAATACTTTACTTTTATATAAATGTGTGTTCACAGAGACTACTCACGCATTATCGAGGTCCTCCTTGAGGTTGAGAATCAGCAGTTCCGTGCGCCTCCTCTCGTTGTTGGCGTCGTCCAGGGACTTCCTGAGCGTGACGCTGTGGTCCCTGTTGGCCGTCAGCTTGGCGCGGAGGTCGGACACCTGCAGCTGCCGCTTGTTGAGTGCGGCCTGCACGGCGGAGAAGGTGGCGTCGGCGAAAGCGGGAGAGCGGGAACGCCCTCTGGGGGAAGGAGAACGATTTGGAGAGCGGGACTTCATTCCGGGGGACCGTGCCCTCGGAGAAGTCGACCTCGCTCTCAGCGGAGAAGACGACCTGATGGGTTCTGCTAGGACGGCAGAGTCCGGTTCGTCTTCTATGATTCTGTCTGCGTCGTTGATGACGGCTTCGGCGATGTTGCGCAGTGCGGAGTGGAGAGACTCAGTGTCTTGTCGGATCTGTCTGGCGGTGTCGGTCTCCTCGTAGCTGTCGTTGACGCGGCCCTCGATCTGACAGATGTTCCTCTGGAGCGTCACAATGGTCTTCTCCTTCTCATCCAGCTGAATCTTCAGACGCTCGTTCACCATTGTCAGTTCGCTGACCCGCGATGACAGGTCCGTGCTGTGGGAGTCGAAACGAGTCTGCAGTTCCGTGACCTTCCGAATTTCCTCCTTCAGATGGGTCTCGATGGAGATCTTCTCACTCTTCTCACGATCCAGCATCACCTGAGGAAACAAGATCAGTCGGTGTCACTCGTGGCCGTCCTACAATGTCCTAACATCAGGCCCCCGAGGTTGCGAAACTTTCTCAGCATGATTTCATGCTCAATCTCAAAATGTACGAGTTGAGCATGGAATTATACTCAGAAAGGTTTCCTAATCTCGGGGCAAGATAACAAGCAAGCTTGGTCAGAGATCTTTTCTGAATTTGATTCATCTGCTATTATTTAGAATGTTATTCATGCCAAAACATCAAAACAGAGTTGTACAAAATCTGACTAAAATAACCTGCTATAGAGGTGCTGATGGTGTGTAACTTCACTTTATTTTACAGCTGTGAACTGAAGAACTGAATCAAGCAGGAAGTACATCTATTGTGCACAGACCTGTGACTGGGTGTCGGTGCTGTGCATGTTGGTGCCGAGGTTGAGGCAGGCGGAGTGCATACTGCGAGCGGCCTTGGTGACGTCTGAGCGCACGTGGGCGAGATCGCGTTCCGTGGCGGTCTTCATCTCGCTGAACTGTCGGCGGAATGCGACCACTGCCCTCCACAGTGACAACAGACGACTGTGCTCTGCGCTGAAGTACTCGTTGAAAGTCTGAAAAATTAACAGTACATCAATGGACAAATTCATTGAAAGTGCACAATATAGTGTAATTCAAAGAGTGAGTGAAGTAATTATTAATTCACTTATTTGCCAATATCAAACTTCACAACAGTTGCTATGACAACAGTTTCCATGGCGACTGACCTGCTCCTCGTCCCTCCACTCGGCCTCCTTCATCTCCAGCTCTTCGCGGGCTCGCTGCCAGTCATTGGTCAGTTTGTGGATGTCGGAGGTCAGCTGCTGGTTGGCGGAAGTGGCCTGGTCAAGCTGCTCTCTCAGCATGGAGTTGACATGAGCCAGGCTGGAACTCCTGCAGTGTCAGAACCAGTGGTCAATACAGAGCCCGAACTACAGGATGCTTTGTAAGAGGCCCAGGCCCAGAGAAACATTTTGAGTACGACTTCATGCTCAACTCAAAGTTTTGTTCACAAATTCCCCATTTAAGACTTCTGCTTGAATATGAAATCATAGTGAACATGTTTCGTAATCTCGGGATTCCCCATTTAAGACTTCAGCTTGAATATGAAATCATAGTGAAAATGTTTCGTAATCTCGGGATTCCCCATTTAAGACTTCAGCTTGAATATGAAATCATAGTGAAAATGTTTCGTTATCTCGGGATTCCCCATTTAAGACTTCAGCTTGAATATGAAATCATAGTGAAAATGTTTCGTAATCTCGGGATTAGAACCTGTGCTTTCTGGATGCGAATGCAATGCTTTACCGATTCAGTCAAAATGGTAACTCTTCTGGCTAAGACTGTTAGGAACATGTTGTATCACACAACTACAGGATACATACAATTACAAAATAGGTAGATATTTGCCCAGATTTACAGAGGATGGGACAGTGTAATATATGTAGACCTCCGCCTCCTGTCAATCACCTTTGTTGCTCCTCCTCCAGCTTGATGAGAGCTGTCTCCAGGTCCATGATGTGATCCGCCTCCGAGTACTTCAGCCTCGTCTCTGCGCTGTCCAAGGCAGACAACTGCAGATGCACGTACAAACAGAATCAGTAAAAAATGTGCTAACTGGTAGGTGTTTGTTAACAAATTGTGTATGACAGATGTATTGACAAAATGTTGCATGGTAAAATATGAACTTTTAGTTATGAACTCGCCTATAACTGAAAGCCAATGGGAAAATGTTATTGTGAATCAGTGATGTTATTAAATGTACTGGATTTGAGTGCCTTTGTCTTGTTTTACACTACACTAAATGATGACACTAAGTTTGTAGAGCTATAATTGTACTGGGAAGCAGTACCATGTTCTACTATTTAATTTTCATTCATCTTCAACAGTATTGGATATGAATATCACATTTGCATCCCAGATGCACAAAATGAGTAATGTGCAGTTCAAAATTTTAAAAGTGCTGATGAATGCAAACTGTCACGGATAATTTTTATTTCAATTGTCACAGCATAATCAAGTGCGAGATTATGTGGATTTTTTAAAATGATAAAAAATAGTATTGCCAAAAAAATAGATGTGTTTGCAGAGGGACATTAGATAACATGTGCCAACAATATCAGTATTAGACGAGGAAATATCTTCAGGAAACTGTGCAGAAAACCAACAATGAGTGAAATGTGGTACAATGTCAGGAAATGAAAACAAAAACAGTTGCAAGGTCAGCAAGGGAGGTCACTCCAGTGCAAGGAAATAAGCCATGACAAGTGACATGTTGAGTCCAAAGGATCGACTTGTCCAACTTAATCAGTTGTCAGGCTAGCAGTACCATCCAACAAGATCAGTTGTCAGGCTAGTGCTATCTCAACACAGCACACAGATCGACACTGGCTTACCACCGAAACGCTATCATAACGAGACTTTAGTTCTCGGTACTGATCCTCTGCATCCTCACACTTTTTCTTGTACTGAATAACCTGAATTGGAAAAGGAAGAGTTACTATTGAAAATGACAGTTACCTTTATTGACGTCCGCTGTAATTCAAAATCTTTTCCTCGGACGGCGTCCTCTAGTTCCTGACATTTCTTCTTATACTGGAGAAGCTGTAATACACTGTCAGTATTAACAACTGCACCAGCTTGGAATGAAACAACTGTAATGTACATTTTGCAAAGTAGAAGAAGAGTGCCTGTGGCATTGAATACTCCAGATTGAAGGCTTTACAGCCAGATTGAGCCTTGTATTACAAAGATATAAATGCTTCTCTCCTCTCTCTCCTTACAATCTCTCTATCCCTCCCATTTCTTTCCACCAAGATCCAATATTGCACCAGAAATGTACTATATTTCTCTCCCTCCCTCCCTATCTCTGTCTCTTTCCTCTCCTCTCTCACTGCCACCTTTTGCCTATAGTTTCTGATCCAAACTTGCATCAGAAATGTACCATCTTTCTCTCCCTCCCTCCCCATCTTTGTCTCTCCCCTCCATCTCTCACTGCCACCTGTTGCCTGTAGTTTCTAATCCAAACTTGCATCAGAAATGTACCATCGTTCTCTCCCTGTATCTCTATCTTTCCCTTAAATCTGTCTCTCTCCCCCAACATTAGTGCTCTCTCTCTCTCCTTCCCTCCCTCTATCTCTCGTCCTCCTTCTCCCCCTCACTGCCACCTTTTGCCTGTAGTTTCTGATCCCTTAAATCTGTCTTTCACCCCTCTCTCTCTCTCCCCCCTCCCTCCCCCCCTCTCTCTCTCTCTCTCCCCCCTCTCTCTCTCTGCCCACCTTAGCCTGTAGTTTCTGTACAAGCTGCGCCTGCCTCTGCTGGCCCTCCTGGTAGGCCTGGAGTTTCCTCTTGTAGCCGCCGTGCTCATCCTCCAGCTTCCTCCTCAGCTCGATGTTCTGCTGTACCAGGTTCTTGGAGGGTGATTCAATGTCGTGGCAGTCACCCTTCATGGACTGCTCCAGCTGAAACAGACACAGGACTCCGTCAGCGACAGGGACAGACGGACAGATCCAACTCCAGACACCCGACAGAGTGTCAAGAACAGAGGAACATAGACACAGTGAGTTACAAGGACGGAGGAACATAGACACAGTGAGTTACAAGGACAGAGAACATGCACACAGGCACATCAAGGGACATCTATAGGCAGACAGGAACATGTGCACATGTCGGTACTAACACAGATGCCTTGAACTGAGGTTCAGATCTGCTTTCAATATTAGCTCATTCACATCAAGGCTTATCAATGTACTACATCAGGAAACGTTCGACGAACCAAGAATGACTGTACTGTGACAACAGAGACAGTGAATTCTACCAAGAATCATTGATTCCAGGCCCCTCTGTTCAAACTTGGGACCTTTTGATTTGAAGTCTGATGATCTGCTCCCAGGTGCCTGTTGCACAACGCTCTTGTAGGCTACAACTATTGTAACGTCAACGCTTTCTATTGTGGCGGGAGCCAAGTTACAACTATTGTAACACTACAAGAGCGTCGTGCAACGGGCACCAGGACAGGTACACAACACAAGGACAGTTCCATGTAAGGATGTCACCGAAGGTTCTAACATGGATCATGGGGAGATTTTGTTGCATATTTCATGGGAATGTTGTGACATCGGTTTCATGACATTGATATGTGTACCTATATGTGTTCAGATGTAGATCTATGCATGGCATTGATGCCAAAACAATGATAAGTAAATCGATATTCTAGTATCTACCAGTCTACTAAATAGTTAGTGTTGCTCTAACATAAACTAGATGATAATAAATAAGTTACAAACATACCCATAAACCTGAAGTATATTTCTAAGGAAGGTGTGTTAATTATGTATGCATACTAGTAGTATGCAGAATATCCAAAGTTCAAAGGTAAAGCAGCCTTCATCTACTGAATGTGTACACTGACCTTGAAGACAAGTTGCAAAAATTGTAAGATTTCAACGATATCTAGTGTAAACCTTTCTTTATCATTAAACGACAATAGATTATTTTTATCACATCAAAGAAACAACTACCTTTCTATTTTCTAAAACACTGGGACTATTTTAGCTTATAAATGTCATGTAAGAATAACACATTCAAATTTGATATATTCAATGGATGGCTTATCACATTAATCTTTTAGCTGTCAGATTAATTATAACAACAGCTATAGGGTTAAATACATCAGGATTAATTATATGGATAGCACACCAAGGGTTAAATCTAGCAGGAAGCAGGTTAGAAGGAACCTATGAACAATGACTTGGGAAAGATTTCGGAACACGATAAATAATTGCTAATACAATCTTTAGTGCTAATCTTGAGAAAGCTATGGCAAACGCACACTAATGTATTACACTTTTATTAAGCAGAAGCATATTGGTCCAGATTAACAAATGTGCCGAGTTGGTGCTTTCCATGAAGGCCAAATTACTTAAGCGCTGAATCGATAATGTCCTGATAATTGTAGATAATTAGTCCACATCACTGGGATATGACAAGAGTACACTGACCACAGCCTGACCCATTATGACCGATGGACTGACCAACGCAAACTCACTGACATGAATCTGTTGACAAAATCCAACAAAAAATTGTGAATTGAAAAACAAAAACATAGCCGATTTTAAAAACAAACAAAGCCAAAAAATCTAGAAATTTAAAAGTAGGTTAATTTTGTTAGTGACATTCCAGATTGGTATGTTCACGTGTCAAGTAGCTAGCTAAAGACTTCAACTGACCAAAGTCAACTGCAAGTATGGCCAGATTGTGAAGCAGCAGAAACTGTGGGTACATGTACTAACATTTGACAGAAACTGTGGGTACATGTACTAACATTTGACAGAAACTGTGGGTACGTGTACCGGTACTAACATTTGACAGAAACTGTGGGTACATGTACAAACATTGCTAAAGGTATCCTAAGGGCTAGTAGAAATTCATGCTTTTTGTATTCGGGCTAGTAAGTTTTAAAGGCCAGTTTCTATTGCTAGATTTAAAACTCTTGATGGGCTATTGTTGGTCTGTAGAATAGGGGGGGGGGAGTGTCTGTATTTAAGAATTCTTAAAAATCTACAATCAATGGTTTCATAGTGAACATAAAGTGAATTGCCTCCAAAAGTACTAGCAATACACCGCGTACATAATAAACTATAATAATCGAAGACCATCCAGATGAATCAATATTTTGAAATCTCCTTGAAACTATTATTAACAGGCTTAAGTTAGGCCATGTAATCTTGGTGATAGCCAGGCAACAGTAATGGGTTTTAAATCCACTTCTTTCTTTCCTTTGAGATCCACACGCACCACATGAAACTAATTCATCACGCTTATCAGAAAGTGACTTGTCAGTGGCAGAAAAATAAGTCTATTGACAAGTATATGTGAATGCCATAAATCTATTCTTTACAAAGTAAAAAAAAAAGAACAGGACAAACTACAGAACATAAAAAAAGAATCCAAAAGAAATAAAGTCAAATTGCTGTCTTTTACCGACAATAAATATTAAAAGGTATTCAATAAAATAGAGTTGTTATCAATGTGTACTTATTGTTGTTAGCAATAATTACATATTTGAACAAGTTTGTTAAATATTTAAACTGGAGTCATATTATGTGATTTATTTGAGAGACTTTGATAACACTGGATGCCAAAATGAAAATTTCTTTTACGGTTAAATGTGTATTGACACGTGAACATTTATACAAATATCAATAATGTAAGTGGTGTAACAGATATTGATTGGCGATGTCCATTAACGAAAATTGTTTGATGAAACAGAAGATTACATACAATTATCAGCTTGTTACTTCTCTGTCGGTATCTGAATCTAACTAAAAAAATATTCCCACGATTGTTAGCAGCAAATATATTAGCAGTAAAATGATATTCATACATAAAAGTCAATTTGCTAATTCATACTACCCAGAATACGTGAGTTCAGAGAAAATGTATTCAGAGTAATATCTGAATTAAACATCCCCACAGCAAGATCCTTCATCTGAGTGGAATAAAATTAAACACATAACAAAGTCTCTCAATGAAACAATCCCCAAAGAACCGCACACATCAAAGCATGTAATATCCATTTCCTCTGGAATACTTTGCTCCACTATAGCCAGTTTCCTGGGAAGTAGTATATTTACTCACAGCCAAATCCAGATCATCGAACTGGGCAGCCATATTCACTCTGTGACTGACTGAGATTGAATGACCCGCACCATTCCTTAAAGCTCTCACATCAAATCTCAAAGGTGGACGTGTTGCCACAAGAACAGTCACGGAGCCATTCTTAGTCTCTGTGGCAACACCAACAACCACGGGTAGCCGGAATTACTGCTAATCTTACTGTTGCTCAGCTCATGTCGTCAGTTACCTATACAGCTCTGCAGAAATAATCCCCCCAAAAACCTGAAGAGACGGTTTTCAGGTTATTGCTTATATCACAGCTTTCTCACAGGTGATATGTATGTAATGCACAACACCTTGAAAAAATACAAACTTTTACCTTTCAAGACAGTGCTTGTTTGATATTGGGGAAATATATATGCACGTCAAGATACATGCATAATGCAGAAGTTTACTAATTTTACTTCCTTGCCTTCTTTAAAAGAAGCTGTGGCTTATGGGTGAATTATTCTTGCTGCGACTTAAAACTTAAAGCACTAATTCAATTTTAACTCCAAAATAGGACAACAATTTTGTCAATTGATTTCTATCTCAATGTAATTTGGGCAATGATTGAATGCATAACAGTCCACTTCTTGATTGCATGTCTACTTTTCTGAATGTTTTTTCCACGTCTTCTGAAGTCATTTGATCTTCAGCACCATTAACTACAGCATAGATCTCAAGCCCAGACAGAATACTAAATAGGTAATTTAATATCTTAACAGGATATACACACAAGAATATATGTATTCAAAGTGCATTACACATAATCACATTAGATAAAAATCTCATCAAGTCACTGGTAGTGGTACGCTTTCAGAAGTAAATGTGAATATAGTATTGAAGTATATATACTACTGTCTATCTTGCATTATATTATAATGCATAATTTACTAACTTCTAAGCATACATAAGATTTGAAAACTGATAACATAAAAATGATATATTCATATATCTGTATGCATGAGCAGAACATATATTCATAAAACTACCTCGAGTCATGTGACCATGAAAATAATACCTTCAATGCTAGAGTTTACCATTTATTTACATTTCTTTACTGAAGAGTTCTGTAACATTGAAAGGTTCATTCTGATAGAGTGGCAGAACAATTTGATTCAGCATGATATCGCATATCACATGTACTTGTATTCATTGTCATATTAGCATAAAAAGAGCATCCACATATTTTGTTAGTTCCTGAAAGTGGCATACAGTGCCTTTTAAATCATCACTCCCAGATTTGCCCCAGGTGTGGTAAAACTTTAATAGTATTACCCCTAATTATGATGTAACACAACTTGATACATTTGCAATTAATCCTAATTACTGACATGCATGCATGGTAAACCATATGTATTGCATACTTAATCTCATCAAAATTATCAAACATTGTCCAATCATTGACTAATACCATACGCAATAATCTCATAATCTGATTGGTTCCCCTGAGAAAACTGCAGCATGATGACAAATCAGTCAATGTTTCTCTACGTAATACTGTCCTCAGCTTTGATTGTTTCTATGTAATGGTTACGGTAATCTGTACCATTACCGTCACGAAGATCTGAGAGGGATACACTTCCTCGCACGAGCAGCTTGTAATATGAAGATCGCCTACAACAGCCCCAGTCGATCAGGGAACTTAGAAGTTTTCACTCGCCCGGCAGCCCGATTCATTTCTCCTACGGGCTAGTAGAAATAGTTTTGATATTCATATAATTATTTGGGCGAGTACGTTTTAGTCTTAACCCTGGTCAATAGCGGTACACAACACATAAGAGCTCTGGCTGATTACAACCTTACACGAAGACATACTTTTGTTAAAATGACAACCCATTCAAGGTTAATCATAAATTTTCATATTCTGATATGATTATGGAAGTTTTCAGGTACATCTTACATAATCTGAAAAGAGGTGATCCATAGAAGTACTACAAGATATATCCAGCTGTGATCCATTCATTGACAAGGCGACCTCATGGCTCCGAACTATACAAGCGAACAATACACGGACAATAGATTCTGAATAGCCACATCAACATCAACTCAATCTCAATAGGCAATCTCTGTGACTGCTACAACAAGATCATTATCAGAGATCAGTATTTGGTGAGAAGAAATGCTCACTAGCCAGGACAGTTGTCAGGACAGTAGTATATTGGAGTAATTTTTCAGGACAGTAGTATATTGCAGCAAACTTTCGATGTAATAAGTCCTTGCAGTGTGTGGAAAAATGTATGGACCAAATGTACAACTAGCATGTGCAATCATAAAAGTCCTATTTTTATAAATGAACAAAACATGGGTCAAATTTCAGACTATTTGTTGATTGCAATTTAGTTAGTTGAGGCAGTGGTTTCAGTAGAATCGAAAGTATGTGGCAGAGTGGCAAAAGTAAGAGGCAAAATACCTACATCATTATTATCTATAAAGTTGTATCAGCAAGATTGAAAGTGGATGGCAAAATTAGGGAAATAGATGGACAAATTTGCCAGCACTATAAACCACTGTGAGGTGCCATGTTCAAAAGATTATAATTGGATCCATTTTAGTAATCAACCTCAATAAATGTTATATTATTTGTAACATTTTTTTTCCAGACTATTTTTCTGTTTATTATTTTTAAGATTAAAAGATTTAAAAGAGATTCTATATAAACATGATAACAATTGCAATAACATATAAATATTGCGTTACAGTATAGAATACAAACAATTCGACTATAATCCTAATCTCAAGAAAATAAATGAAACAACACTTGATGCAATAAATTTAATTTTGGAAAGTAATTAATTGACATCTGACAATCTTTTTCAAAAGGTAAACTTTTAGGGAAATATTGATGTTCATCATCATACACCAATTGATAAAAGAAACCAACTGACAGAATTTGTTGTCTTGCCACTTTCCACGAACATAAATCATTGCACCCAGTCTTTGTAGGGACGTTTGTTGTTCCGCTGTTTGTAAAGATGCCAGCATCAGCTGTGTGGCCGTCAATAAGGATTACCAGTCATCAATACAGATCTCTGCCTCGTTTTACTGTCGACATACGACTGTCAGTCGAAGGGCGTCTGTCAATGATTGGCAAATTATTGGCCCTAGAAGATCGATCGTCAAGTTACGGTTTTGCCCGTCAAAGAAACAGCACTACATTTACAGCAATTTCTCTCTACTAGAGCATGAACTAGAATGACATCAATTTCGACTAATGGAAGTACAAATTGTCCATTAATTTTAATGAGCATTAGAATGGAGAACCATTTGCCAGATATGGGTCAGAAAGAGCTGGGATAAAGAAAACATATACTGAATATGAAAAGTTCTAATATTAGATTGATCATTGTCTTCCAGAACCTTAGTACCTTCCTGCAGTAATCAAACTAATTGGAGTTGCCAACAATAATATTGACAAATAACCACACAAACCAACTAAGCAAGATGATGACAATGAACATCTTGCCAGAAAACTGATGTTACAGTGATAACTGCTGACTATTCTATAGTAAAACAATTACCTTGATCTTTATGAAATTGAGCTATTTCTGTGTCTTACTTTTGCCCTAATTTTTTAACATGCGACGATATACATGTACTAAACTTACACCTGATCATTTATTAAACTTTCTAAACCTGACTGACCTACATCCATCAAAGGTTAATTAATGACCCCAATGAATCACCAGTTCAAATACACCTCAAACCTCAAAGACAGAGATTTGACATTAAAATAATACTTGCTTGTGTAACTCTCTTGAGAACAAATCCGGAACTGAAATTCTCAAACTTGGATTTCTTTGAATTCACTTGTATTGGACTCTGTGCTGGAGGTTCACTTTTGATAGAATTAACTATGGCTGTTGGAGTATCCTTTCCTGCTTCTTTCACTTCTCTCCTTGCACCATTGTCCAAAGTGTCTTCTTTGCTAGCCATTTTTCTGTTTCAAACATGAAGTATTTAAGGTTGCAGGTTTTCCAGCCCAGGCAAGTTCTTGCCTTCAAATTCAAGAAAGTCCACAGCGCTATCACACTGAAGTTGTAGCAGCTTTACACAAATCGAATCCCAGACAATTTCTGAAGCTGCTAAATCATGCAGCATTTCTGCAACAATTTAATCCAAGTCTGTATTGAAAAGGCCAGTATATTACAGCATTTAGGTTCCGATCTAGCAGCAAATATTTTGAATAGCTTGTTGACCCGCTAAGTAGTGGCAACACGAAAGAAGGTAATTTGACACAGGCCTAACGTTTCATATCTATGTCCAGATCCCTGTTAGCTATTCACAGAGAGCAGACTCTTGGCGTATCGTTGTTTCACACAAACCAGTTGGTCACAATCCAAGTATACCAATACATGCAAGCCTGTTCACATTCATAACCCAATCAAGTATGAATGCGATAACATTTATTATCACTGTTGTGGAAATGTCAATCTGAACCTTTCCATCCAAAAGACCTTTGAAGTTAAAATTCAAGATCGCTTCTCAGAAGTCATGAGAACATCAACTTTGTTGTCAAGTGTTAATTTTTCTAAAATATTTTCCTTTTTACTAAGAAGGACAGAAGATAGTCAAGAAAATTGTGAACAATTCTGTGAAGGTATCCGAAAAGGCACTTGTGGAAACTGAAAGGCGGATTGTCATGCTGGTGTCTGGTTGTCCATGAGAAACCAGTGGTAGATCTCAGCAGGAACACTAGGTATGTCTTCAGAAGACAGCGCTCAGACAGGACAGCGCTCACAGAGGACAGCGCTCAGACAGGACAGCGCTCAAACAGGACAGTGCTCAGACAGGACAGTGCTCACAGAGGACAGCACTCAGACAGGACAGTGCTCACAGCGGACAATGCTTAGACAGGACGGTGCTCACAGATGACAGCGCTCAGACAGGACAGTGTACTGGGGTGCCCAGAAAAGACCATGACCACCAACAGATAAGAAAGACATTCTCCCCTGCTTTTGTCTTAGGGCACTATCAGTGAATGTCGTCCTCAGCGTGATATCAGATACTGTTTGACATAGACTCCTACTCAATCACTCATTGAGGTGATTTGCTGCTACAAGACCTAGCAAATATGCTCATAACCCCCTTCATGCTCAGCAAATAATACAATGAAGTCGGCATAACCCCCTTTTATGTCTAGCAAATAATACACTAGTACTCGGGACAATGAGACAATAGATTGTGTTAGTTCGACTCACTTATGAACATGTTCCAGATGGTGATAAGCTTGAATGAAAAACAACGACCAATCAAACAATCTCATGTCGTTTGTTACCAATTTGTTAGGCAGCGCAATATTGTAATGATTAAATTAGCTCATATTTGACCCAGAGTTGTTCAGAATTATTGCGACCAGTATTTCCATGGCCAGTAATAGATGTAAGTAGACACACATTGACAAAAGAACAGAAAGCATGTTCATAATGGCAAGGTCTTCAAAGGATCACTAAATCAATGGAGGTCGTGACTGCCTGTGTATGGTAACGTCATGTGTATGGCGACTCGAGCTGTCGGGATAATTTTCTTCTTAGCAGAATACTACTATAACATAATAGAGCAATCATCTAGCTTTAGTTGTATTTCCAAGCACCCAGCTACAGTGTACACAGAACAAAATTGACATTCAGAACATTTTTTTTTTTTGCAAGGCGAGCAAGATGTATATCAGAACATTTGGTAATCGTTGTCATTCAGATATTAGAAAGTACAACTATGTATAATTGCAGGGTGATTATGGTCTTAATGCAATGCTCCTCGGGTGTTCAGGTGATCTTGCAAGGAATCTAGCTGATCCTTCAAAATGGCCCTTCAAAACACATGTTTACTGGAAGCCATGCGAGTTGTTATAAATAAATAAAGTCTATTAATAAAGTGCACAACTCCGTGCTAATATGTGCTTGAGGCATTATAAGGTTCAGATTAATCCACGGCGATTCCATATATTAATTTAAAAAAGAGTGGGTAAATTATCGTTTTACATCGCAGTGCAAATCTTTCAACCACATGTGACATTTTCTTTAACAAAGAAATCTCTCAATTCCTCCATAGAACTGGAACAGTTCCCTACTGCAGAGACGGTAGACGAGGAACAAGTACTATTTTATTTTGCTGACTAAGAAGTGAAGAAGAGTATATTTCACGATCTGCAAACATAGTAGCCTTATCAAGAGGTCATACAGTTATAAAACAAACACAGCATATCAGTGGTATATAATGGCATGCGATAAGATTGACAGTTATATACAGCAATATGCCACTCCAGGGGTTAAATAGACCGGCCAAGTGTCATGATCACTAAGCAGAAAGTGAAATCTATCAATCTTCACACGAAGAAGATTTCAATTTGCATGGATAATTGAAAATAATTGTCTGTTCTGAAGTAAATATGCCCATCAAAATTTGAACAAAAATGTTTGCCACTAATTCTGGTAAAGTCGCATGTAAAATTGGTTCAAGCATCTCAAATAGATGTGTTATCAAGCAACACATGTATATCTCTGTAAAGCTTGCTGCTGATCGGTTGTGTCCATTGGATGAAGGTGAAGTCTTTCACTTCTTCTGTAGACAGTGTCAGTGAGAATCTGAAGTCAGGATTTCTCGGAGAAATAGTGTCCATGCACCAACAACACAGAGATTTCATCCAGAAATGGTGACTTCATGTACCACTTGTTTGACTTTGTAAGACATCATTGATGACCCATTAATCTTGATGGTTTGCTTAACTTTCTCACTGCTGTGGGCATATATATATATAGATACAGTGCACCCTCGCTATAACGTGGAAGTTGGGGTCCATTACATACCCCCGCATTATAAAAATGCGGTGCATTGAAGGGCGTTATAGCGAGGGTGCACTGTATGCCCAAAACACTTGCACAATGGATTGGTTTGTTTGTTTGGGGTTTAAAGTCACTTTCTAGAATCTTTCACTAATATCATCTTGCATGTATATATACTGCTTGACTAGTCTGGATTTCAGCCAGTTTTTATAGTGCTAGTTCACTTAGAATATCATGTCGCAGATAGTACAATGATACCCCACTCAGACACAGTATA
>JAUTBV010072538.1:0-19535 GCA_032361325.1 Lepetodrilus fucensis
TTAATATAAAATATGATTTGTTTTATAACTATCGAGTGCCGGGGGATAAGTACATCACTAAATAACAACTTTCGGGTATAAATCAAGCGTAATTAGTCTCAGGTCGAAATTCGTTTGTCCGATTATACATGTTTATCAACTGTGATAGTATGCCTTTAAATATGGATTTAGAACCGCTTTCAATATTATTTCATTTATAAAATGTTATTGATTTTAATACATATACTGGCAAATGGAAATACATTAATCTTTTATAATTAAAGACATTCTTTTTTCATTTTCGTTTCAGGTGTTTTTCGTGTTTGTTAATTATCTCTATTTAATTATCTCTATTTAATAATTGGAAGGGTTTCCATTGGGACAAAAATCGTATGAATTTTAAATTATCGCTAAGGACCATTATTTGAGTCCAAATAGGTTGAAGTGTTTGAAGATTAATCAAATTAACATGTTTTATAGTCAAGCATATTTTACCTGAAAGTATATATATATTTTTAATTAATTATTTGTTCAGGTACCAGAGAGACGGCGTTCATATATTCCATCTTGAGCGCTGGGGTGGTCCACGCCGTAACAATGGCGTGTTCCGCCGGAAACCTGACGGACTGTTCGTGCGACATGTCGCGCTACGGAGAAGCGGATGTGGACGGCTGGAAGTGGGGCGGCTGCAGCGACAACATCAACTACGGCATCTGGTTCAGTGAGAAGTTCGTTGATGCCCCGGATAAGCTCGTGCACAAGGATTCTCGCAACATCCGGAACAAGATGAACTTACACAACAACGAAGTGGGACGTAAAGTAAGTAATCTATCTACGTATACGTTAGGAAATTGACGTTTTCGAATGGTTATGTTTTGTAGAAGTTTGTATACAACAACAACATCAACAACACAATTAAAGAGGGATGTTGTAAATATACGGACAATGGGTAGCTCGTATAGCCGAGGTAGCAATACGCAACACTTTCGGATGATCTTAAACGCTGCATTGATATGGCTTCTAGTCCACCATTTTGTCTTCGATTATTGGCATACTTTTATAATATCAATGCCAATGGAACATACCTGTAATGTTCCATACTGTGTGAAAGACAAAGAAAGTAAATAGACTGTTTTTTGTGTGTATTCCTTACTTGAATACAAGCTCAATAGCCATTGATGTTGAATATGATAAATGCATTATAAGGCCACGATGTAAAAATACGTCTGTCTTGGGATATATTGAGTCGACATTAGTCTACATCGTCTGGAAATGCTCACTCTGCCATGGTTTTCAATGTATATTTCGAAGAATTGATACAAACTCGGATTCATCTTTACAAAATCTCACAGATGCGTTTAAGCCAGTTAGGTCATTGACACACACAAATTTAGTTCTCAGTTTGAAAGTGAATTTCAAAATGTACAACTGGTTTGCTTGTGGGTACGACATCTTTAGTACCTTTAAACATACAGGCGATTACCTCGCTGTCATTTTTATATCGCACATTCCTTTAAATCCAAAGCTAGAGACGCTCTCATAATCCCCCCGATGTTTTGTGACAGTGAGCAAATGAGTTTATGATTGGTATTATGGTGAGCATGCTGATTCTTTATAGAAAGCAGTTTTGGATCTTTCCAGAGTATATGGCTGATTACTCTGTCACGCCGTCTAGGGTAACAGTAAATGAAAGCAACAGTGTTTGCTTATGTTGTTGGTGAATAGACAGTATTTTAGCACGGTCTGTGTTGTTTGCTAACAAGCATTAGCGGAAACATCCACAAACATCGATGTATGGTGGCTCAAGTAAGCGGCTGGTATATAGTAGAAGGAACCGAGGCGGTGAAGAGAAGCCGAAACCGAAGCGTATGGTGGTTCAAGCAATTTAACACGCGTCTGGTATAGTAGAAGGAATCAAGGCGTTTGGTGGAAAGAAGCCGAAACCGAAGCTTATATGATGCACACCGTCGTTTCCCCCGATAGTCTGGGTATTAATTACTTATCCTAAAGCGTTGGCCCCCTGTACTAAATCAAGTACCCGCTATCTATACACGTCATCGGTCTTTAGCTACAGGGATAGGGCAAGGATATGTAATTCTCCCGACAATTTTCTGATAGCAGTATTTACACGGGAAATATTGCGGCAATTCCTTATTGAAAGAGGTCTCAATGTGATCTCCGCGAGAGCCGTCGCTGCCGGAGTCGCTTGTTTGTGTCCGTGATTTAATGGACGGCGGGAATCGTAATGAGCCCGACGGCCGTAACTCAAAAGAGGCGTTATGAGTGAACGTAGGGCACGAGTTCTTTCCTTTAAGCTGGGTTCCGTCTCGCAGATCTACAGAGGAGCGTCGTACAACTTCCTGATAACGAGCATAGCTACGTTGAAGGGGCATCACCAAGACACAGAACCGTCCGGAAGCTGGAGGATGTACACGCGAGACGTGTTCGGTTAGACGCGCGTGTTACGTTACGCTGGCGCCATCTTTCATACAAGGTCAATGACACTTGTATGTTTATTCTGCATGAGGTTATGATGATGCTTGCGAACAATCTTTTGAACTTCAATGTTAAAGAGGCAGATTGAAGAAAGGTGCTAGTTTGATGTTGAAGGCTGGAGTAAACACGAGAGTTAAGTTTGACAAAGTTTGGGGTGGAGGGTTACTGTATAGTTTGTCCGACTGCCTGTGTCGCGTTCGCTCCTAGACAGCGGAGGAATTCGAGGGTGAGACAGAGTGAAGCGGCTGCCCACTAATCGTAGTAATACAGCCGTGTGTAAACATACTGCGCAGTCGATGACAACATTACAGAGTGTATCTACAACTATTGTTCGCGTCTGTCACTTTTGCCGTAAACAAGACATCAGAGAAGTTATGGGTCTAATTAAGTTATATATGTGAAGAAACAAGCCCACTACTTTATTAAGTAAGGGAAATGTTAGTAGGCTTTCCTGTACGAAACTGTGTAACTTAAGGCACAGGACTTTGAATACTATAAATAACTATCTATCTATATAGTAAAAGTAAATATTTTGACTAAGTATTACTTTATGCAGAGGGGCGACGTTCGAAAGAATGAACAGGCAAATAAGCTGAATTTGCACGTGCGGGTAGGTGAAGAAGCACAGGGACTTGTAGAGCGGAGCCAGTAAATCTACGTCTACGGATATTTGTTATGCCTTTTTTTATTACGTTTGTAAAAAAAAGTTTTTGACAAGTCAGACGTAGATAGTCAAATGAAATAAGAAAATGGAGTGCTTTTTGTTTTTCATTGCATGAAGTATTTACCGAGATAATCTACGAAATAGGGGTGTCAATGCATTTCATGCCAAACTATAGTAAAACGTTGTAGGAACTATTTCTTACACAACGAGTTCCGGGGATTACGAAACCTTTGTATTACGATTTCATGCTAACTGAATGTTTTATTCACAAATCCACTTATAATTTATTAGTTTGAGTATTATGAAATCGTACTCAAAAGCGTACGTAATTTCGATGTACTCAAATGTGATGTCTAGTACCCCAAGACTACGAAAATTTCGCGTAAGAAAGCAGTGGTGATAGATCTATAAACAGGTCCTGATAAAGCTCTGAAGCGAATTGAAATTTGAATACATGATGTTACGGTTCTAAAGTATGTGAAGAAAATGCAGTGTGAAGTAGGCATATGTATGAGGCAACATGTGATTACGCTATGAAGTTATTAAACAAATTGGGCTACATAACGTTGTAAAATACGAGAATAAATTCGGGTAGACCCCCTACATCACGTTGTTAACCCTCTCCAAGCTGAAGGCAACCGGAGATTCCCTAAAGAACACTGTCTGTGCCACATCCAGCAGGGAGAGGGTTGAGACCAATGACACAATACCGTTCATTGTAACGTCAGCTACATCGTATTTTACAATGTCGTAAAAATACATTTATGTGCATGTCGTTAACAATACATATTTAGTATAGTATAATGTATTATATATATATGGCATGCACTTTATATACGAACATACGAAGTAACGTTGCATGTCATGATCAAGCAATTGGGGCGCATTGTGTTCAAAGGTATTGAAACACATTTAAATGCTTCAATAGTATGTTGTTATGTTAGGTATGATATAATTTCAGCATGATTTCGTATTATATTGATATACTACACATTATGATTAGTAAAATGGTAGCCGCCTATACGACCATCCTATCCCGTAGACCACCAAAGAGACATATGTTTTACATGAGAATATTCCAGAGATAAGGTTGTCTACTAAACACAGTGGGTTGGCACGGTTCGGATGTACTATTATAAGCCGGGACACTTAAAGAAAGCACTTTTTTTAAAGTTGGAATAAGTATGCTTCCAGAAACGAAATGCGGAGCGTGGTAGTGAATGAGTCAGTATCGCTGCTGGTAGACAAGCTGAGACCACGGAGTGAATCTCAAAAGCAATGGTCTCCTCATATTGAGAAGAACACGATCACGTGGAAATAATTTATCACTTTCGAGGGAAAATATGCGTGAAAAAGCAACGACTAATAACCCGAGAATCCAGACATTTCGATGGCGTTGATGTTCTTGTGAAATAGGACCGGCGCAGAGACCGTTCATCACCACGGTCGGCCCGCACAATAGATAGATGGCCATATTCAATATGTCTCACAAATGATTATCAGATGCTTGAAGAGTTTTATTTAAGCAATAATTCTCCAGTTCGGCTCCCGCGCTTCTAATAATAAAATAATAATCTCATACAAACCTGGACGTGCCAGTCATTAAAAAAATATTTCATTGGTCATATAACTAATGAGTGATTTAACATTTAAAATGGCGGAGTTTGGCTTGATTGAGCGCATCATACTTAAAGCGAACTTTTCAGCGACTTCCGGTGGGGACCTAACATTTTAAGACCAGGGATTCTTGTCGACGTCAATGGATGATTGTCCCTAGCGGCAGGATAGCAGCAATTCTTGTCGGATTCAGATCATCGAAACGTCGATAAAAATGGTTTACCTGAATATTAATTGTATCGTTCTTAACTAAATGTGGTCACAGACATAATGTGGGTTGTATAGAAAAGGTTTTAAACGACGGATCCGATGAAGTCTTTATTATGTTTAATGTTTGTGAGGAATAGAACCGATGTTTTGTCACAAACTATACCACAGTTATTATATTCAAGTTCATGAAAGAATATATTATTTCGTTTTCGAATAATTTAAATAGTTGATTTAACACAAGCGATATAATGGCATAGAATAAGTACTTCCAACTATATTTAGCGATTATGCTTTCAGTCTGGCAAGCAGTGTTGATTTTCAATGTGGCCATAGCGTCATTGTAACATGATAGTAGTAGTGCCAATAGTCAAGTACTCGAATACTTCGAGTACTAGTACTCGAATACTTCAGTCCGGATAGGTTCTAGGGTTCTTGTCGGGTGTTTGGACTCGCATTATATTATATACCTATATTATATCACATATTATTTCCTTCGTGACAGATCATATTAAGTGGAGAATTTTAGATAGTTGTTTCATCACATGCTGTACTAACGCATACACACCGCTGATTATAATGGAATTTGTATTAAATATATTTATTCAAAGAAATCATATATAATGGAAGGCACGATATATGTTTGCCACATTATTGTATTTTTTAAAATTAATGTTGAAGTTGTACCTTTGTTTAATGTAAAATTGTATAATTTGGTTGTGAGTGTTAAATGAAAAATACCAAAACATTATTTGTTCTTTTGAACCCTCTCCCTGTTGGATTAAGTACAGACACTGCTCTTTATAGCATCTCCGGTTGCCTCTAGCATGGAGAGGGTTAAGGTTAGCATGAATGCCGAAAGTTATGCATGATGAATCGTGTCCATATGTTGCTTGAATAACGTTACTCCTAATTAATCGTATACTTAAGATCAATGTCATTATAGTCGAATATAGTTCTTACCACGAGAACGATTTATTGGAATTTATTTTATCGATTTTCTGATTGTGAAAAAAAATATATATGTATATTGTATCTGTGCAACGTTGTTTTATTTATTTTTTATTTTTGTGTGTGGTAATCGCCTATCCTGTCGGCATCCGGGTGGATTAGAGCCCGGATGTTTAGAATAAGGTCATGGGACATCTGGTCGTTCCTGTAGCTTGGTGTAATCTGGGGGTGGATTTAGCGAGCACCTGTGTTGCACAACAAGTGAATACACGTGTCAATCCTCACGTGACGTGCATTAAAGAGACAACACCGTACTAAACATAAATATACAACTTTGATTGAAGCATGTCACAAAGGTTGGACACTTTAAATGACTATTTCTACAATATTACAATGTTCTACATTTTTAGAAATATGCTTAAAGTGATATAGATATACCACATATAGTGGATATCTCGGAAATGTTGTGTTGAATAGAACCGCTGAATAGAAGGTAGGACATTTCTAAAGCAAATATTTAAAATAATTACTAAAATATTATAATAGTTTAAGTATACTAGTATTTGAAATTATATAAATACACCTATTATAGTTTATATCCATATATTTCAACAAAATTAAGTTCGTGGATGAACATCAGTCATATACAACATTTTGGTTTGTTGCTAAACATACTACTGTATTTTAATTTCTCTGTATCCCTATGGGTAATTTTCGAGAATGCATTTCTGTTCTAGAAATGCATTCTCGAAATTACCCATAGTGATACAGATAAATTAACGTACAGTAGTATGTACATATTAAAATAAACATATGCGAGAGGACATAACTTTTGAGTTAGTTTTATTCGTCATGTGGTACGAAATCAGGTGGAATGAATCTTAATGGAAATATATTCTGTACTGTTGTGGTATTTCAATATTTATATATCACTAATGCCTTGAATTCTTTGTGTAATACAATTAAATACCATTCTGAAGAGTCGTCTTCCAAACATTAAATATAACGTGGCACCTTTCGTCTGCGGGAAAAAAATACTTCTTCCGATAATAAAAAGTGACAGCAAATTAAATCCTTTGCATACTTGTTTTCTAAATGCCAAAACGTATTTTGTACCAAAGTGTTGCTCCACTTTTAGTCGTGCAACAGGCAGGGGCGCCCCTGTGCCTTGTTACTTTTTCACGTCGGAAAGTTAACGTCATTTAACGTAAGTAGAGAAGTTGTGACTGCTCGTCATTAAAATACGGAAAGAGATAAAAATGCACGGAGCGCTTGTCTCACCCCGACGATGCGTGACCGACAGCCTACAACACGCATCCTCATCTACACCCCCCTCCCCCTCTCGCCGCAATTCCGAAACCCCCGGGCTATTTCCAACTCAATTGTGTCGCGGCTGATTTAGAATTTATGTTGCTTTGAAAAATTATTGCCAGTTAATTGGCGTGCCTGGGCTGGTATTTACAGGGTCGTAAACGGTAGCAGGGAGCTATTTGTACTGCTGATGAGTATCCCTGTGATGTCGGAATCAATTGCGCAACGTGGACGTAACGCCGGACTGGTCAAGATGGCCGTCTCCGGGGAGGATCTGGGTGCGCAACGGTGATATGCGATCCTCGATACAGCTCGCATGAAGGATATATTGGTTTACATATCGATCAACAGAAGACGGTTTATGGTTGTCAACGACCGTCGAGGATATGCAGAAGGAGCAATAACTCCCATTCTTTGAGTTCTCGCGAGACGGGCAATGTTGCGGGAGAACTGCGGTTAAAGCTGTTATCGTAATCCCCACTGATAGTGTTATACTAATTAGGATGGCGTATTGCGTGCACCATACATAATATGGTTCGTTCTTATTAAACTATGGAAAGCCGTTCATGCCACGATCTCGTTATTCAATTTGAATACCAACCACATAACTGTGCGTATAAGATAGCCAAATGTGTCTAGTCGTTGTTTAATGGTCTGTAGGTTTGCTTACTGTAATATTTAATCATCCCTCTGAAAATATTTGTAGGATGCCGATGGCCCGATAAAACAAAGAGAGCTACTATAGTCTACTAGTAATTATAATACTCTGTAGACCAGGCGTTGTGTTCCCGAATCTATTGTATACGTAACGACATCCTTTATAAGCCTTCGTGAAGGAAAATATAATGATCTCGTAAGAGTGGATGAAAATGTAATAATCCCGTAAGATTCATATTTTCCTCAACGAAAACTTGACGATGTCGTTGCGTGTAGACATTGTAGGATAGCTTCAGGAATATGACCCTTGGGTCATTATTATATACTAGTATATGAAACAGGACCACTACCGATCCTAGAATTCGAACCAGAGTTGTTGGATTGCGAGTCCAACGCTCTACCGATTGAGCCATATAAATAAAATATAATATATTGACTCTTTTCGTGATGAGCAGTCAGATAATTAAAGCATATGCATACACCATACACACATAATATCTTCTACCCGTGCAGCGCGATGTAAAAATGTATTCACCCACACCCACACCCCCATCCCCACCCTCAGCCAAATACCGGGTAACTTGGTAACGGTAGCACATCCGCACAGAGATCGGGGCGGCAACATGGGATTCGAACCCAGACATATACAAGGATTTATCCGGATTTACCTGATGTGCTACCGTCGGTCGGGATACCGTTGATATGAGGTATTTAATTAACAACCCCTTGGCCTTGAAGAGGTTTTTATAGGCCAATAGTCGGCCTCTTGGTGCAGTCTCTGGTACAGCGTTCTTGTTCTCGTAGAGACGGCGAGACGTCAGGTATGTCGCGTTTTCTACCTGGGTTAACCCTTCCTCCGACAAACCTTCCCCTGACAAGCTCCATGGCAGGGACTTACATTGGTTTCTGTTAATAACAAAAACAGCATTAACAGTGCCACAAAACGAACCGGAAGTAAATGGTTCCAAACCGGAAGTAAATGGTTTTAATCTAATACGTATTTATCTCATTTCTACGTGGTGTACGATATGCATCTTGTAATAGCATGTACACCGTCTCATGTTTCTTTACGAGTTTCCCACTTCGTTGAGATATTGAACATTATCTCTCCATTTATAGTTGTGTGTTCTTGAAGGCATGCGTAGCGACTTCATGACCAATTATGTCATTAGGAGATTTAACCCTTTCCCTGCAGGATTAGGCCCAGGTACTGCTATTTAGGGCATATCCTGTTGCCATCAGCATGAAACGAGTTAATTGGAATCTGGGAAATGCCCAGCAGCTTTCATTAATGAACATTTATTTCAATTATATCATTAAGAAAGTAGTCCCATGTCCGGCCCACCCGTATTACCGTTATCAGGTTAATTGGTCAGGTTTTATATTTCTCACACGAGAGATGAGGTGATATCTGTCATCATTCATCTCCAGACGTGATTTACTCGACACCAGCATGAATAGGGGCTCACTTTTCGTGCTAAATGATCCGTGCCGAGACTCTCCGGTCAAACTGACCGCTTAAAAGTCATCTCAGACGTTGTCGACACTTGCATCTTTCTTCCAACACAAGCGGCTCAGCCAGTGGACAATACCAGACTAATTACTCCCATATCAGTGCGCGTATCGAGGCGATAACTGCGGTATCAGATCGTCACGCACAACTCGCCGCGGAGTGATACCATCAGCGCCCCAGGCGGCAAATCAAAGCGTGTTTTGACGTCGGCGGGGTGTGTTGTAGCTATATAGTTCTACGTGGGAACAACCTGTGATGCTATTGTAGTGGTTGCTGGTGCATATAGATAGGGATATATCAAGCAAAAGAAAGCATATGTCACTGAGAATGCACTGAGGTGGCACGTCTGCGCATACCATCTGGGGAGAAAGTAGAAAGTAGGCCCCTACACATATTTTTAAATTACTAGAGCGAGCCCGTTTAACTTGGATTTTCTAGCAGTAGATCAACGTTAAACCTGTCTAGTGAACGAATCATCCTTGATTTTAAAATAGTTTATTCATTAGAATGGGATTAAGGAAACAATAATGTTATTTTGAAGTCTTTGTTTCATTGGGGAGGGAGAGAGAGAGAGAGAGAGAGAGAGAGAGAGAGAGAGAGAGAGAGAGAGAGAGAGAGAGAGCGAAGGCATGGAGAGATCTAACCTTTCAGATATGCTTAGTATACATATACTCACTCCACATAAAACGCGTATGTTTTAACATGTTTCCAGAGATTATATCAAACATAAGAATGCACCATTGGCGTTGCGCAGTCATTGTCTGCATACTTTGGGTTACATGATACCGGTTTCTAATATTTATAACCTGCTCCCCCTCCCACAACATCGCATTCTTACCATGAACTCACTGACGTTAGACAATGCCGTTTGACATTAGTGACATTATCTATTCCCAAGAGCTTTACCTTGTAAAAGCATTGTCATATAATTTGCTGATGTTGCGCATAACCGGATCCATTCAAACATAACCGTAAATACCACAAACATAGGAGTAAGAAAGTGGCATTGTCTATTCCTATGAGCTTTGCCTCTAATGTATCGTTAGTTTCTGTTGTTGCAAATACCCAATATACATCGAGACAGGTATTTGGAATACCACAAACTACAGGAGTACAGGGAGTACAAGTGGGTCAAATACCAAAACAGTGAAATACGATACGTACGAATCTATAACGAATATATATGAATTTCATTATAACAGGTATTTTAAACAGCAAAAAGAGTACGAAATGACAAAATAATTAAATAAAATATGTACGAATCTACGACAAATGTGATGTGCATTTTGTTATAATGTTATAAATAGCGGAGCTTGTAAATCGCTTTGACATGAATTCGGTACTGATCATGATGTTTGCAGATATCTTTCTGGTATTATACGAACAAACTCGCCAGTCAACAGTCTCACAAGGTTCACCTTTTGTAGCGATGCTAAATACTGCGAGTAGAGGCATTCGTAGGAACTCAAAGCTTGTGTTATTTTGACGGAGGATAGAGGGTTTGTTGTGTGACCTTCACGAGAACGGGATGCCGTTTGTTGTGAAATCTTGCTTCGGACGACACGCCGTGAACTGCTAATTCGACGATCATCTTTTTGTTGCAGTAAATATTGAGTTAGAGTATCATATCCAATTATGTGTGTGTGTGTGTGTGTGTGTGTATGTGTGTGTGTGTGTGTGTGTATGTGTGTGTGTGTGTGTGTGTGTGTGCGTGCGTGCGTGCGTATGTATGTGAGAGTGTGTGTGTGTGTGTGTGTGTGTGTTATTTTTGTTTTGTTGGCATCCCCAAAAATACTTCTGAAGTCTTTGTCCAAAAGCATAAAGATGTGGACATCAAAACAAATACGGACTCCTTTTGATATTAAACCGGAGTATATACTGGGGTGCACAGGGGTGTATAGAATATCTGCACATTAGTATTTAATAGTATACATATTTAGAGAAGGAGAAGAAGTGAGTGACTCGGAAATGTTTAAAGATGAAAGAAGATGTAATAAAGATGAATAAGTACACAGATTAGAAAACAAACAGAATTGTACCAAAATAATGTCACTATTCTATCTCAATCGCTGATTTCATTTGACTATTATATTGTAGTACACGTGTTTATTAAGACCAAGGGTGTATAACACTTATTGGTTTCTTGCCACATGTGGAGTTCTCATCGTTATACATATTGTCTTGAGGCTATAACTGTCTCCTCCATAGAACAAAACATGGAATATGTTTCATTGCAATACTCATGTGACTGAAGTGAAACAAATTATTTAATGATAAAACTGCTTGCAATGCATTGGTCTTCACACACGTGACACAAGGAAAGAAATTATATATTTTACAAGATGTTAAAAATAATTATATGAGATTCCCCTTTACTGGTTCTTTTATTCCTTAATTCTGAAGTACCTTATTGTGACGCTGAGGTGGTCTAACATAACCGAGACTCATTATTTCGCTGTATACAGGAGTTCAGTGATTTTGATCACGTATACCTTGGTACCATTTCTCGAAGCTCTCATATCCACTATGAGAACATAGCGCTCTCGTAAGTGCAAGATACCCGTGTATTAGACATCGTTAATACGAGAGTTCTTATGCATGGTCTCGTAGTAGATATGAGAGTTTCGAGAAACGATATATCCAGCCCGTTCTAAATAACCTACAGAGTATGGTTTTTCGAAACTCTCATGTCTACTACGAGACCATAATAAAGGCCCCGAAATTACGAAACTTTCTAAGTACGATTTCTTGCTCAAGCTCAGATTTTATGTGGAGATTTATTAACAAAACTTTGAGTTGAACATGAAATCATACTCAGAAAAGTTTATAATCTCTGGGCCTGGACTCTCGTAGTCATCTCTAATAAATGTGGATCGTGCGCTTACGAGATAGATAAGAGCGCTATGGTATCATAGTGGACACGAGATCTTCAAGAAACGATACCCAGGGTCACGATCAAGCACGGTGTGGTTGTGCCAACTATGTGTACCTAGTTTGACGGCTGAGCAGAGAAACAAGGCTCGAACAGCTCTGAGATAGTTATGTCGTCTTTACGACCTGGCCCTTTCGTCGGGCTCGGTCAGTTCTCCAGGTCGTAAATCTAACGCATTGCCCACCACAAAGACACTCGCCTTTTCATTTGCTTATCGAATTGGTGCTAGGCAATAAAAATCGTCTCCCTAGATCCATCGGAGTTATTTGCGGAATACGTCGCCACTGCCCCAACAAAGACGTGGGACTTGGAAGGGGGCGGGGGGGCATGTGGGAGACTCCCAGGCTTCTCTCTGACTAGCACTAAATAAGGGCTATAGGCCCCCACCCTCACCCTGGGTTTAGTTTGGATGACGTGTAGGGGTGCGGTAGAAGCATGTCGTGGAGAATCTTTCACATATCGTAGAACAATAATTATATAGTGGTCTAGCAAGGTTTTACCTGAAATATGCATTTGTTTTGACGACACAGGTACTTTATACAGCCAGTTAACTTTGTCCACATGTCTAACTAGTTATCAATATTTTAATATTTATTAATTATAAATTATATACTATCTACGATAGTCTTACCAGTGGTCGTGAAAAGGGTTATTTCGGCCGTGTTCAATGATTAGATGTATCCCCCTTATAGTCAGTAGACTATAGGAAATTGAAATTGTACATTATTTTATTCGGGTATTTTAATACAAGAAATGTAAACTGCAATGGAATTTTACCTATCCTACATCGGTGAAAAGATATTTTGAGGTACAAAGGCGAGTATGTGTATGCTATGTGCACGTGTTGTGTATGTTTAACTCCAATTCGGTCCAAAACGATGACTTAATCTGTGCTAGTATTCCTTTAAACCTGACAGAGGAAGATCGGCGAGCTATTGGGGTTTCATATCGGCTTGTTTAGGAGGATTAATTGCTGGGTGTTTTTGTTGATCAGATTGAGTGTCTAGAGTGTACTTATTGAATGTCGGGATCAAAGACAAGCGACAAAAGCGAGACGTTTCACAGTCGCGCGACTTCCAACTCTGTTTTATCGTTCTCTAGGTGGCGCACCTAATAGTGGTGGTTGTTCTTCCCTGGGACACTTTGGGTAATTGGACAAAACATCATAAAATGCACGTACCCCTATGTATGTACTTTGTTTAGAATATAGTACATGTGTATGTGTATACAGGTAACCAATGCAGATGATCTTAGCCGGAGACATTTCACCAATAGGAAGATAAAACATCGATAATAGGAATGTATAGGTACGTTTGTATATAAATACAAGTCTCTGTTTACTTCATAAATGGTATAAATGTAGCCCCGTCGGCACACTTTCCAGCGATTTTATTTATTTATTTTGCGCAACATAAATGGGTATTACTATTATTATTATTATTATTATTATTTTATCTTGATACACAGACATAACATTTCTTGACAACAATTTATCATATCAAGTGTAGCCTACACGTAAAAACTCAATGTCATTTGATAAACTGTTGCCATTAAACTAAAATTTAGATCATGACTTCCCCACGGTTGGGTCTTTCAGCGGAAATAGGAATAGCATACCACCTGTCAGTATTCACACTCCTCTCCCTCCCCCACCCCTACAGCCCACCCGTACCCCCAACATACTCTTAAATTATGTCCCCATACAGAACGTCTCACACTGCAATGACCATCAAGTCATATTATTCTGATGCCAAACCCCCTGACACGTTGACAGATACAATATGGACCATTAGCTCCCAAACGCCTCGCAATTGTCCCACCTAAAGACGATATGACACTTCGCCATTGACGTATCAACGTGCATTGCCAGACGGTGAAAACACGACTAGTTACCTCTGTGTTGTGCGGCTTGAATGGCAAGAGACGTAGAGGAGCATATCTGTGTTGTCGTATTGAACGGTGGGCGGGCCATCTGTCATGGGGTTTGATGGATATGGCACCGGGTATCTTACCTCTATTGCACATTCGTGTATTAGGAATAGTTACAAGCGGCGAGATGTCTGTATAAACGAATATAGTACATGATTCTGTATTAATGTGTAGACGTGGGTTATTGTTCATAATGTACTTGTAAGGGCTGGAGTTATGATGAAGTGGTGGGTATATGAGTCATACAGTATGACATATTGATAGGTCTTAATACATTGACTACTGTCATATTCTGTGTGACTTCATGACAACTCTGGATAATACACTGTATAGCGTCGCGTTATGAAGGCGTACAGAATCATACTATAAGACTGATTGAGCCATGAAGTCAAACAATATAAAATTAACTTGTGTGTCAGACATAATAATCATAGAGCCTAGCATAGTATAATGGCATTATACGTTTGAATCATGAAGTCAAACAATATAACATTAACTTGTGTGTCCGACCTAATCATGGAGTCTAGAATAGTATGGCAGTATACAGTTGAATTATGAAGTCAAATAATATTGAATGAATAGGTTTAGCATAGCTAGTCATGAAGTCTAGAATAGTACCGGGGACCTTATACGGGTTAGTCATGTTGATACATGAAGTCAAACAACATTACATTAACTTGCGTATCCGAGCTAGTCATGAAATCGTATAGTATGACAATAGTGAATACGGTCGTCATGAAGTCAAACAATATGACATTAATTTGCGTATCAGAGCTAGTCATGAAATCGTATAGTATGACAATAGTGAATACGGTTGTCATAAAGTCAAACAATATGGCATTAACCTGTGTCAGATCAAATCACGAAGTCTAGATTAGTATGACATTAGTGAATGCAATTGAGTCATGAAGTCAATCAATATAGCATTAACTTGTTTATCAGAGCTGGTCATGAAGTCGCATACTATGACACTATGGGTTCAAGCTATGAAGTGAAACAATATGACATTAGCCAGTGTTTACGATTTATTAATTATGAAACCATGTAGTGAAATTAATATATTGTAACGCCCCAGAACAATGATACATGTGGATATGGACTGTAGAGGGTGCATATTGAGTACTAACGGGTGGGTATATGTGGTTGGGGTGGGGATGGGGGTGGTGGGGTAGTTCCATACAGAAGCAGAGCAGTAAAGCGGGACATTTGATAACCAAACGTTTTAAACTTATAGGTGGGTATGATATTAGACAGAGTAGGAAGGGGCCTAAGTATAAAATCTAGTCGTGACGTCAAACAGTGTGACATTAAACCAATGTATAAGATCATGGCCTCAGTTTGGTATTAAACCAGTTGCACCACCAACTGCATTCTTTGACCCACCGGGTGATCCACTTGAACTTTATTCGCTCCACATGGTGGCACTGAATAGCACGAGATGTGGGTAGAGATATTGCATCAACTGGAGATTGCATCAATTCTGTATCTATAGCAGCGGTCACACCGATCTTGATACCGATAACTAACCAGAAAAACGTTCCGAATTTCGTTTACCATAGCGGTCACACATAACGAAATTTCGTTATCGTTATATTATATTTCGGTGTGACTGGTACTACATTTTACGTTTAAACGATTTATTCAACAATCTCATTATCGTTATTATCGTGTTCGGTGTGCTCGCCCCTTAAAACTGGTTTCTTCCAGTGTTTGGAAACCTCCACTATAGGACGCGGGTCACATCTTTCCTTGTGCTTTTCTTGGGCAGTTCTAACCACATTATACCCAAAGGGATTTACTTTAATGCCGAAAACCTTTTGACTATCCATACCCAAGGTTTTTATGATCCAGAAAAAAGGCCACGCATTGAATAACAGCAAATGCTAGTATTTAATGTACAATACTTTAGCATTAGCAGATAATTCCTTCTTTTCTAAGCCTAGTTTACGATGTTCCTAGGTTGAAGGTATTCTATGAGCGAATCCACATGGGCTCTAAACTGTCCTCGATGTAATGAAAACGTCGATCACCGGGTAAAATCGGAAAGTCCCACCTTCTCAAAGTGATTGTAGTTTCAAGTGTTGCACAGTTCTTTAAAATAGTCTCCAAACCAATCGCTTTATCTTTTTCGGCCTCTTATGGTATGTATATAATTCTATATCAATTTCGATAGCTGTTAGATATATATATACTAGTATGTTTCTTTACGAAGATGATCCAGTAACATTGAAGACTAGTTGATGATAATATAATACAACAATAGGTCACGCATAATGCGCCAAATCAAGCCCCTAAGGCATGTTCTAAGCGTCATATTTTCATCCCCGAGCAATGGATCTGTGTACACTCAATGTTCCTTCTCAACTTCCTGGGGATCTATTTTAATATACAGTTTAAATTTAAGCCGATCTTGGGCGAGTTCGCTTTGTGCAGATGGCCCTTACCATGGCTGATTTATGTTCAGACTGGACAGAATGCAAATTCAGACACCTTTTCAATGCTGACAAAAGTATCCTAACATATGAACCCGCGTCTGCCACCAGCGCCGTGAGACGGGAAACAAAATGTAAGAATATTCTACGATACTCAATGGCCAGTGTGGAATATGCTTAACCCTCTCCCTGCTGGATTAAGCACATCCACTGCTCTATAGGGCATCTCCGGTTGCCTTCAGCATGGAGAGGGTTAAAAGTGTACTGATATAATTTAACAGAGGCAAAATGTCTTAACATTTACAAAGTTCAAATATGTCTGTAACCATACTGCATATTTGGAGGGTTATATAGTATTATATGTCTGGAGGACTAAGGGTGAACTGTAACAATATTACATGTATGGAGGGCTATGGGTGAACTGTAACCATATAGCATGTCTGGAGGGCTATGGGTGAATTGTAACCATATTACAAGTAGTTTTGAGGGCTATGTGTGACTTGTAACCATATTACAAGTAGTTTGGAGGGCTAACGGTGAACTGTAACCATTTACAAATATACAGGTAACGTTTCCAGGTATGGACATCTAATCAGGTAACAAAGCCGACTGCCTTCAGTTTGATTGCATTGAACCTCGTAATCTATAAATAGATGGATATTGTTTCAGAAATCAGATATACCAAATATTGACGATATATGGTTCGTCCATATTTTTAAAACGGCATTGAGAGTACTTATATAGTCTCATAAAGCACTCGTATAGTCAGCGCTATAGTCTCATACAGTGCTATATATCTCGTAGAGATCGCTAATATCATAGAAAGAGCTATAGTCTCGTGGAGAGCGCTACATAGTTTCAATGAGTAAACAGTGAAATAATTTAGAGCGCTAATGTCTCGTAGCGAACGTTATGATATCGTAGTCGAGAGCTTCGTGTAACTGCCCGGTTGTTCATGCTTACGCCCTTCATAAAATCGCACATTGACCGATATAGACTAGGAATGTCTTTAAAACCTGTTGAGATTTCATACCCATGCTTCTTCTCTGGACCTTAGACTCACCATGCATATGTTGTAGGGTTGTATATCTCAGTGAGCATATGTTGTAGTGTTTTATATCTCGGCGAGCAGTCCCGAGTGTACTATATAACGACATTGCGATATTTCCGCAATACCTCGGTAGAGTGCTGCTCAACTGTGCCCGTGTAATCTAGAAGGAAAGTGAAGGGAAAACTGAAGTGTCCCCGGGGTGGTTCAATCATAGCTATGTATGTGAGATTAATGGCTACGAGGGTTGCTGTACACAATGTGTGGAGCGTTTGATATGGAGATTCACACCGATATGCGTCGACGTAAGGTGTGCGATCCATCCACAAAATATTGAATATATACATGTACGTGTAGTGTTTTTATTATTTGGTGCGTGTATGGATCCGATATGAATCGGTATTTCGCACGCGCGTGTGTGTGTGTGTGTGAGAGAGAGAGAGAGAGAGAAGTGTGTGAGTGTATTGCGTGCATGTGTGTGTGCTCACGCTCGCGCGTACGTGACGCGCGCCCGTGTGTGTGTGTGTGTTTGTGTGTGTGTGTGTGTGTGTGTGTGTGTGTGTGAGTGTGTTTTGCATGTGCGCACGAGTGTCGTTGTGTGCGAATGAGGTTCGCTTGTTTACTTAAATTTACGACAGTTATTTCTATGCACACAAATATTAAAAGTAGTCCTGAAGAAGTGAGGCTTGCCGCACGAAACGTATATATATATATATATAAAGCACCAATGACAAATATTTAATGTATTAACACCAACTTTCTCTCACGTACCGTAATTCTCCTACAACTACACGAACATTCACGAAAATCCTTAATCCGTGCCTAAACCGGAAGTGTGCTCATATTACACCTACATAGGCTGATCGCCTCTATTGAGACCTTTATATTGCACCTTTCAAATCTGAATTACATAATATGTCATGTACCGTAGAACACTAGCTCCTTATTCAACCTTTTTAACAGCTGAAAAAAGGAAAAAGGAGCCAACGTCTCATTGCCGTGGGAGTATTCATATACGAATATACCACATTAATGTTCTTGGTGGCGAGTATAATGTAATGCCAGGTATGTTCTACCTCAAATTACAAATCGTACCATTCTGTATGCATTAACACATCGAGATGTGATAACTCAATAGTACAAGGAAGTAATAATGCATATATTTCTGGACATTCCTTGCAGAAAATAGATTCCTTGCGTCAAATACTTACTTCTGGCGACAGGCCAGCATTATAAAAACAACGTTTATTTCCTCTCGTCCGAGTATATCGATATCCAGTGGGATGTTGTGATCTTCGGATACCTGTATCAAACACGTCCCGCGGGATCCTCATAATGCTACTCTCGATACAATGCGGAAGTGAGCCTCTCTTTGATGTTGCCCAGACGGTTATGCGCGATATTAGCTCAGGATGTTGTAGCTCTACGTGGTCCTATGATAATATAACAAAATACACTGTCTAAGGTCATGTGAAAATAGCTAATGCCATACGTATGCTCTGTACGTATGCTCTATGCTCTGGAGAGTTTCATAATATATATACACATGTATGTATGACACGTGGGTCTTTGGAGTAGGCCTAATTTAATCGTCCTAGGAATTCTAAATCTTAGTTATTGCTTTGTAATGTTGTCGTATTTTTGTTTTGTTGTCTTTTTGTTGCCTTTTATTTATGTTTTCAAAATAGTTTTATTGCCGGATTTTTTCCCCGCTATATGTTAAATACTAGTACCACAGTTGATAGGCCTACTCCCATAGGTGACAGTGCTGACATATTTAAACATAGCCAGTATATTCA
>JAUTBV010072649.1:0-15384 GCA_032361325.1 Lepetodrilus fucensis
ATAAATTCAGTATTGAATGACCACTCATGTTAGATCCTCTATATACACCTACACATTTGCTTTATTTATTTATTATTTAAATGGACTCGAACAAACTTCCATTTGTAGAAATCACAAAGGTGATGATTTTTCACCACGAACAGTGATTAAATCTTTTCTACGAAATGATATTTTAACTGATAAATCAGTTGTATTCATGATTTGTTTAGAGCCACTATTAATATAGTTTCAATCATGATTACATCATCTGTTATTATTAGGTATGCAAAACATCATCCTCTGCCTTACCACGTTGAATGAAGGCACTGAGGATGGCAAAGCACATGATGCAAAACTTAATATTACCATTTGATGTGCAAAGCACAATTTTAAAAACACAACAGAATAAATAATTGATGTGCAAAATCATGGATTCTTATAAGTACATGTATAACTAACTCTACATATAGTTCATATGAGGAATCATAAAAATTGCCTCAGCAAAATTGCAAGATGTTTGCACAAAAGCCTGGATTCTTGCAAATATAACATTACATAGTTCTTCATATGAGCCATAATAATCTTAGCAAAATTGCAAGTATATATATATATATATATATATATATATATATATATTTGCACAAAAATGCATAGATCCTTGAAAATATAACTTAACATTGTTCTTCATCATATGGGCTATAATAATCTCAGCAAAATTGCACTATATTTGCATAAAAACATGGATTCTTTTTCTTTTCTTCTCTTCTTTTCAAAGAATGGATTCTTGCAATATAACTGTACATAATTCTTCATATATGAGCTATAATAATAAATCACTAAAATAGTATTTGCCTCACCCTCCACATTTCCATGTCCAAATATTTAAATAGTATACTCTTCTACAGATGAGTACATACTAAGGTAACTAGTACTGTATATGCAATATTTGTGTTACATATTAATATACGGTGATAATACGTAAATCAATATCAATAGGAACTGCACTAACACTACCATAGAACGCATCTGTTTATAGGTCAACCGTTCTATTGATTTTTAATAAACATACACACATATGATCAATTTTCTTCCTATGTAGTACAACAGTACTGGTTAACTTTCTCCCTGCTGAATACAATAACAGTGTTCTATTTCTGCATGTGATTGGGCAACTTAACTCGCCTTCAGCAGGGAGAGGGTTAATATGCACGATCTCTTCCGACCTTGCTGTACTGACCTAGTGGTTAACAACATCTGCTGAAGCCATCTGCGATTCATAAATTGAGTCTTAAAATGATATCTGGACATGATAGCCAATATATTTACAGGACAAATCAGTAAAATGCACGATATTGGATAAACTTATTGTACCGTGCTTATGCTCAACTCCATCCACAGATGACACTGGTGCTTGGTATCGAAACATCAATCATCCGACACGTGGCAAGATGACACTAATGCTTCACAAATTCTCGTGAAAAAGTAATGCTCTAACTTAGAAAATAGCAATAAAATTCTATATGTTAACAATGGAGGTTGGCAAACCTCCTTGCTACTATCCAAATGCTTAGCAATTTCTCCAGATTGACACCAATATTTCTTATCCAATCATCTCAAATTTGGAAAAACATCCATTAATATTTCAGGTATCATCATGAAAATTAATATTTTTAATACAGGAAACATCAATAAATGTCCAGATATCTAACCTTCCTGCACTCGTGTTCTTTATTACCATGACGGTAAAGTATTGGATTGAATATTCTATCATCCTACACATGAATAATTTAACATAGGAAACATCAGTAAAATGGCACACCAATTGAAGATGCCAAGAGACAGATAAAGAAGGAATATAAAATACTAGCATAGTTGTCTATAGATGATTTGATGATTTGATTGATTTGTTGTTTTGATGAGACCCCGCTCAATTGATTTTGGCTTTCTGTTGTTATATACACAGTGATCCGTGACATAAATGTGTTCCCAGATAGCAGAGAACAATGATGTTTGAACTGAGATCCCATCAATCTTCAGGTGAGAGCTACAAAATGACATCAGTGCAACGGTGAGTTTTATAGGTTTTACTTTAAAATGAAATTCATGTTTACGTTTTTGTCTTGTTGATAATCATACTAAATCTTAAATCATGTATAGGGTTCCAAATAAAAAATAATTTTCTGCCAATCTTTCTAAGGCGCAGAGTTCCCAAATGGCCGCAGTACTCTTTTAATTGTATTTTCTAATTGGGGTTTTAGATCCACATTCAAGATTCTTTCACTCATAGCCTTGTCAATTTAAAGGCGGGAGAAAACCCATAACATCTGTAGCGCTGAATGTTGTACAGTAAACCGTCTGGTACTGACAGGCCATAGTGCTATGCTAATTATTACTGTAAATCATGAAATTAATGTGTCACTAATTTAATGCGATTTCTAGATTTTAGACACCAATAAAATGCGAACGGCCATGTCTCCATACATGGTTTCCTCCAATCTTACCTTTAACGCGCAGCAATTAAATGTGACAATACGGTGGTTGCATTTTTCGCATTAATATTCTGCTCGCATTAATTTCATGATTTACAGTATTCATAAACTTTTAAAATGAAATTATTTATGCCATTTTTGTCCGATTTTGTTCACACTAAACTTTAATATTGTGTATCATCTATGTAATTTTACATTAACTTTATTATATTGCAGTAGGTCGTTTTCATTGGCTGTTGTCTAACCAGGCCCCGAGATTATGAAACTTTCTGAGCTCAGATTTTATATGGATATTTGTGAACAAACTTCCAAGTTGAGCATGAAATCGTACTCAGAAAAGTTTCGTAATCTCGGGGCCTGGTCAAAGTCTACCTCCACACCTCAGCATGTGTACATTGTATTTAACATTATGGATGAGTAGAAATGTCACATCCAAAATGTCATAACTTAGATAAACCTTGGCCTATAAAAGTTTTTTTATATAATATTTTCTTATCACAAGATATCTATAGATATAAAAGTGCACAGACACTCATAGAAATAAATAAATAAACAGCACCAAGTAAAAACGCATAAATATACTTTTACTGATGGGACATACATTTTGTCTTAAGTCTTAAGAAACTCGGATTCTGAGAAAACTTTCAACCTTGCCGCATTGATGCAAATGATATAACACTAGACCGGACAAACTACTTAGAAAGCTATAAGTGAATCATTACTGCATTCATTCACAGCATTCATTAGCGGCAAATTGTTGCTAGATTTCCGTCTGTCTGCTCGGTCACATGACCCGACAGACTTGAAAAAGACGGAACTATTCCTTTCAAAACAATCTGGGGCGAAATGAGTTGTATTTTTCAAGGTGGCAAACATACATGATATATATCTTGCTTGTATATTACCAGGATTTGGAGGTAAAACGATAGTCCAATAAGTTAAAAATTACCTAGTTTTGTTAACTATTTACTCAAATTAAACTACCCGGTAAGTTGTGCCAGAATATGGTTAGATATTTAAATTGATGGATTGATTTAATGCATTATACTGTAGGTATAGTTTACCCATACGCGACAATATAAAAAACAATATTCAATCAGTACAACTAGCTGAGATTGAATTCTTGAAATATCCTGCACATTATATATAATCTTAATGCGATGACATTAAATACAAATACAAAAAATACTGGCATTTATCGTAGTTATATTATCTGATCAGTGCAATTTACAAAACTATTAAAAAATGTTGATTAGTGTAGACAAGTCTCAGATTTGATCACAAGTATTTTGCAGTGAGACCAATATATTATGTAAACCTCATTAAATGTGATACATTATATCTTCCTAATGACTAAGGATATCTATATTGAATTCTGAAGTGTATATTAAAATGCACAGGCCCGCAGAGCCTTGCAACATATTCTTTTTCCCCCCTTTTTTTGATATAGGGTTTAAAGTCACTTTCTAGAATCTTTCACTAATATCACGACTTGTCAGTTTAGGGCAGGAGGAAACCCGCAACATTCGTAGCGCTGAATGTTGCAGTAAACCTGTGAGCACCGGCTGGTACTGACAAGACCAATGCAACATATTCATGTAACCACCACTGTACACTCCGACCTGTCTATACATATATAATAATTATTACACACCGTATTCATTGTAACAAATTCTCATTGTACAAAACATATAAATATATAAATAATTTTAAAATATAATTAATTAATACATAATATTGATAATAAGAAAAACTAAATTAAGTATGTAAATAAATAAATAGAATAAAAAAACAAATAAAATATGATTTTTTTCTAAATAATAAAATAATAAATAAAGAAAAATGGGGAACTTTGGCACTAAGAGACTGTGCAGCTAAATATATTAATGAATAGTGGACATACATATACTCTTATTCGTCTACCATATAGTGTCTACGCAGCAATATATATATATTAGTCGACTTCATGTAGTTTTAGTTGACACTTTACTTCAGACACATCAAGTCATATTTGATAAATACTGTGTTTGAATTTATGCCCTAAGGCCCTTAATTAAAAAAAATATATATATATATTTTGGTCCATCAAACATTTCAGTTGAATGATGCAATGCATTGTTATTGCTGGGAAGCTGTATTTATTTCCTATTATGATAACAAAAAATCATACACAAACCATTGTTATCATCTATATCAGTTCTGATCAACATGACCTCATTTCTACTTGCACAATAATAATTAATTACTTTTAGAAATCTCGGTTAACCAGAAAACTTTCAATGACAAAGCCGAAGAAAACAGCTTTAACAATAACAATCTCGAATAAATGTCCTTGAACGTTTAGATGCAATAGTAATTAATTCTACTCTGCTGAGCAATATTAGCATACATGGAAACCTACACATGTCCCCGCACCCCACACACACAGACACAGACACACACACACATTCGCACACACACATATACATGCACATACACACGCACGCACACGCACACACATACACACACACACACCTGTTTTCCCTCTTTAACACTTTAACTTTGTACAATGTAATAACGATAAACTTGTTCTTTTATGTATTCTACCACACATAGCCATCAAAGTTGTGGAACAATATCTCTCCTTTTCTCCATAACCACGATAACGCTTCCGGAAATTAATGCATCTCGGCTTACTTACTTCCAAAGAGAATGAACGCAAGTTTAACCCTATCATATTAACTTCCAATAAAGTAGATGCTATACCTGCCCAGTTAATAAGACCGGGTCAAGGAAGGGGTTGTCTGGGTGGGGGAAGGGGTGTACGCCAGTGATAAAAAGTGGCACACTGACCGACTTTCCTTGCAGTAGTACCCCCAACCAGCTGTACCTTAAAAATCTCTCCTGGCCTGTGATTGGCTGTTGAAAAACCAGGTGTTTTTTCCAGCCAATTAGGCTAAAGGTATCATATGAAAGTCTATCAGTTTTGACACTTATGAGGACAAGAAAGATGGAAGTAGAAAGGAATAGAACACCCTAATGTTTACATGGAACACACGACTGCGTGTCAATGAGTTATGCACTATTTACACTGAAACAATTAATAGAACATATCAGTATTAGAATTTAAAGCCACTGTACAAGTACTTGTTAAATGAATCATGTTAAACTAAGGTAAACAACTAAAATAGGTCTAATGCCACTCATTAAAAAAAATACAATAATAAAATTCTTACCAAAATATTTATGCTTGACATTTTTATACATTAGAAGATTAAATTAAATCACCACAAATTTCACAATCTGATAGATAAAAAAAAAGCAACGTAACAATATGACACACTTTCAATAATAAGATATGTCAGCGACACTTCACCATGTGAAGGCATTTATGCACGTACTATTGAAATATAACCTGAACAATTCCCATAGTGACAGCCATAAACAGAGGTATTAAGTATTGACAAGGAGGTATCTCATACTGTAGACAAACTTAACAAAAGAATGCATCTGATTACTGTTGAATTCCAAATCAAGTATGTGGACTTTCTGCACGTCACGAAAATAAACCTAGTAAAATAAGAAATTGCTATTATTAATATGGCTAAAAATGCTCAAGATACTTTTTAGCATAAAAACATAATGTTTTGTAATAAATGATCAACTTTAACATATAAAGATTTTCCTATCAATCGCATTACCGTATGTATAAACAAAGATTTTAAATTGGCTAAAAATGCTCACAATTATTTTGAGCTTGAAAATATATCATAGGTTTTGTTATTTTTAATCAACCTTTACATATAAAGATTTTCCTACCAATCTTAGTACATTGTATATAAACCATGATTCAAAATGGCTAAAAATGCTAAAGATAATTTTTAGCTTTAATTTTTTTGGTAGCATTTGTTAGTTTTAACCAGCCTTCAAACTTAAAGATTTTCCCATCAATTTCATTATTTATAACAACCGAGATTATCCTAGATTTCTAATTAATGTTCATAATGTTTCAATTTAATTAGATATTACAATCACTTTCAATACTATTTCACTCATATCACAGTTTGCCAGTTTACAGCAAGAGAAAACCTGTAGTACTGAGGGTTGCAAAGGAAACCTATGAACAGTGGCTAGTACATGTACTAACAATAACAAGGAAACTGTGGCGAGATAGCAATGACAGTGCATCCTATCATGATTGCGTCGGAAAGGCAACTTCCGCGCACAATAGTTCTGAATTCTAACGATCTACAACTGCACGATCACTCTATCTAGTAACTACAGGTATTGTCCATAAGAAATGTTTCATGGCATGTTTAAATATGCATTATTGCATAGTTAAACTTTGCAAACACCTTTAGTTCTTTGTCGCAGCAGCAATAAATAGTTCACTTATACGCTATGAAAAAAACAACCTGTATGTCACACCAATAAGTCTGTATAAAAACAAAATTGTACTTTCCAATATATGCATAAGATAAAAATAATATTTATGATGTAATTGAAATATAAAAAATATTATAAACAAGTTAATGGAGTAACATCTAAAAAGTCAACTAAAATCCAATGAGAAACACTATCAAGAAAATGTCTACACCTACTTTTATCTATAAAAAAAATAATAGTGACAACAAGCTGAAATTAATAAGGAAAGCCAAATGGACTGCAAGCCGCAACCTATTTTCTTAACCCTGGCAGATATATGTTTTAAAAACCCACAGAAATGTCCATAAAGTAGGTGTGCATAGATATCAACACATTAGGATAACAAGTTACAGCATTAGAAATGTGATCAGACTTCAGTATATTAGGATTCACAGTAAAGTCAGTACTGTTACCAACAGGTGTCCTATAAAGTCAGTACTGTTACCAACGGGTGTCCTATAAAGTCAGTACTGTTATCAACGGGTGTCCTATAAAGTCAGTATTGTTACCAACAACTTTCAATAAGTATGGAGAAAATTAACAGTTTCTTCCAATACAATTTACTATTATTATTAATAAATATAATAATTATTTATATATATTTTTATATAAAATAGAATAGCAATTAAGTAAATGTAAAACAATCAAATTCCCATGATAAAAACAAACAAACACATAATATACTGTACATTCACAGAACTGAATTAAATTTGCATAATGATTTCTAAAACTTTATTCTTGTCATAAAGTTTCATATATGATACGGTAATATATTAAAATAATGCGAAGTGAAATATAAAATACATATGCATTATTTAAAAGAACCCAGCAGTGATAAAACTAATAAACAAGTAATACTCTCATTTCTGGACGCCAAAAATGATACATACTGTCCGTATGCCGTGAACAAATAATCGCACTTACCACATGATTACAGCAATTAATTATCCAATTCCGAATAGTTGAATAAAAATCCTGGGTGGTTGTCTGTGCAACAAGAGCGAGATGTGCGTGCATGTGTGCGTGTGTGTAGGTGTGTCCCACAATAAAGTAAGTACGGAACTGTAGAGGGGTACTGCTAGCATAAGCTCCACACACTGCCAATCACTCAGTAGGTCAGAATAGCTGCAATAAAGTCTTCCTGCCCTACTGACCCAGTTACCGGTGTCAGACCAACTCCACCACACTGCCAGCCCACTACAGCTCCTCACAGGGCAGCCCTGCCAAATACCATCCACTTACAGCACTATCGCTGGCTTTTCCAGATCTAAACCTGTACTTTCAAGATGTTAATCATTTCTGGTTTGAATAAGAAGCATTGTGATAGATATATTCGGCAAGGGGGGGGAAAAAGCAGAGCTAAGCGACTTTGTTCGAAATCAATAAGAGCCGGCTAAAAATAGCCTGACCCAGTGACCTTACTATAGGCGATAAAAACCAACTGGGAGGCTCTTGTTTGCAGATTGCTATCCCACAATACAGCGCAAAGTCAGAGTGACACAAGCCAGCCAAAGACACTATTATGTTAGGCACATCAGGTAGCCCATAACCTTTGCTAGGAAAAATGTGCTAGGACTAGCTAATAAAGTGTTAACTTCACGTACACCTTGTTTATATTTCAATAGAACAATTATGATTATCCGATGGCAAGATAGCAAAGCACACACTGGTTACAACAAAACATAGTGGAGCCAATCAACCCACAGAATAAACTCTATTGGCAGCCTATATTTCTTGAACCATATCTGCATAATGTATGTTAATAAAGTTAGTAGTAGGTATAAGTCATATACGTATAGTTTGTTGAAAGCTAGTTTTATGCATAGTACTACAAGCCTAGTACCCAAACTACTGTATGTGTACATAATTCTTGAACCCTTGTAACCAAACACTAGTAACCTAACTACTTTATGCATAGGACGTTCTTAAATCCTAGTACCCAAACCCCAGTACCCAAACTACTGTATGAATAGGCAGTTCTTGAACCCTAGTACACAAACCCTAGTACCCAAACCCCAAAACCCCAGTACACAAACTACTGTATGCATAGACAGTTTTTGAACCCTAGTACCCAAACTACTGTATGAATAGGCAGTTCTTGAACCCTAGTACCCAAAACCCACGTTAGTACCCAAACTACTGTATGCTTAATATAAGCAGTTCTTAAACCCTAGTATCAAAGTTAGGCAGTTTTTAAACAATTTTACATTAGTTGTAAGTATGTAGTATACCATAAGTTTAGAGATCAGAGTGATACGGCTTTGATAATGTACTTTACAATTTCTCCCACAACTGTGATAACTTTTCATCTTATATTACATGTCATAATGAAAAAGGGAACAGCTTTTGTTAAGCACAATATAGCTTCAGTAATAACTTCATAAATATACAAATTTATTCATAGATGTTAATTATACACACCGAGATGAATAGAATAAAATTATTTTACATAATGAAAAATATCATCCAGGACGTTCAAGGAATACGTGAATACTTTGGGTGCATTTATCCTATACTACTTTTCATTACATAGTATCATGTAGCGATATAGGAAGCTATTTGGCCAGATTAATATTTAGAGAATAACCCACGATATACGATTGATTATGAAAAAATATGTCCTGAGTGACATATTTTCTGTAATCAATCGAATTATTCAACATAATCATTTTATTGGAATAAATCATGATAAACTACTGAAAAACGACTTGATTTAGAGAGACGGCCACAGTCCGCTGATTAGTACTATACTAATAGAGATACATGTACTAATGAGAATAACAACACAACAACTGAAAGCAGAGCCTACATGTACATATAATACGTCTAATTTTACGTGAATACATTTAACGAGTGGACGACATAACTATACCCATTGACAGACTAATTCCATACTTTAGTTACTTGCATGCAAACACTATTGTTCCTTTATATAATATCCGGATATTTCCGGATAGGACAAAATTGTCCGTAAATAAATAAACGCTCAGTAGGTGAGCACACGTTATATCTGAGACGTTCGCTCACACTCAACTCGTCCAATAAATCGAGTCAATCGAATTGCAAACAGAATCGCTAAATTATCCCCCCTGTCGAGAGGTAAATGTTATATTTATGCAGTAATGCATACTATTTTCCACACAACACAAATTACCGTATTCACACATGTAATCAAGTTCGAACCGTTCGCACTTATTCCTTATCAATAGTATTTATCAGACAAAAGAAACCCAAGCGGTAAAAATGATTAAGTATAACTTACAGACAAAAGAAAATCTGGAAGGTAAAACTGACGATGAATAATTTACGTCAACAGATTTTTTTCTTTCTTTCAAAATAGTCGTTCCGTCTATTCACGTATAGGGAGAAGGCAAAGGTGGCAATCTATAACGAACACAGCGTTATTATTGTGTTTCGTCTATCAATATTTGTACGTTAATTTGAATAAAGTAAAGAATTCTCATCGATATAGCTCACCCACCTGTCAGTAAATTTCTGAGTAATGATCATTAGGAAAGGCTGTTTCATCATCTAATGTTATATATCAATGCTATTTTTATGACGAATTGTACTTATGAATTTCACTGACGCTTAAATATATGAAATATAAAAAATGATGGCATACATTTTCTCTCATGTGTTTTTATCGATATCAATGGTTTTTATCGATCTTATATACTAATTTCATAGCTTTTGTTATTTTTGACCTTTTGAGAATTTTTTATGTACGGTTTTTGTCAAATATTACTTTATCAAGTTAAGGCTTTGTCTTACGATGCTCCCTAAAGAAATTATCTTGATTCCATAGAGTAATACACGATACCATACCATGTGCCATAGCATAGTCATCTTGGCTTAAATTGCTTTTTTTTGTTAAAACACCCTATTGCTCATAATTGCTTAGGTACAAGCATAGACCCTTAGAGATTGCATACGGAAGATACTATTGCGAGTAAGTTGATTGATTATATGTTGTAAAGTGGAGTACCGTTACTAGTTTGCGTTCCAGAGGAGTGTCGGTGCTAAGATGAAGATGCCATGTACAAGTCGACGTGCATTGTGGCAGCCACACCTCAGCGACATAAGTCACGCGTCAGGGTTCGAATTGAACGACAGCCATTGTTTCTGTCACGTAAAGGCCATTGTTTCTGTCACGTAAATGACATGGCGAGCGGAGTCTTATTAATATGAATATTTACGCCTTGGCCATAATAGTATGCCTCGATTAAATATCCAGCACTTTAATCGATTTACGAACTTCTTGTTAGTGCATGTTCGTCAGTATGGGAGTTATACGGTTATATAGGCTGTAGCTCATATATATTGCCTTTTGCGGAAATGGTGCCTATACTAGAATGTGCAAGTATGGTGTTGTACATGGTCAATGCATGGAACGTATATAATTTAGTACGTAAATGGTGGGTAAATATGATGGATACATATAACCGGGTGTGATATGATATGCTCATACTGGTCTCGGCCAGCGGGGTTATCCCTTTGGCTCAATCGGTAGAGCATTGGACTCACAATCCAGTAACTCGGGTTCGAATTCAAGGATCGGCAGTAATCTGTTTCAGGTTCGTATGTGGTACACATGACGGGTACATTATATGGTGGGTACAAATGGCGGGTGCATATATGGTGAGTAGGCCCTACATATGGGTACATATGGCGGTACATGATGCGTACGTGGTGGGTTATTTGTGCGTAAGTACATATGGTGCATACATTGCCACGTACAACATGTACAAGATTGATTCTGAGAATACACACAATCAACCATTACTCAACTGAATTACCGGGCATACGGACACGTGAGACAAAATACTATAATTTCGCGCAACTCGTCTTTGCGCGTACAACGCGAAATATACGTCCGCGCGAATTATATATGTGTTTTACAGTAATACATTTATAACGAATTGAAAAGGGAGAACAGGTTTCAATTACTACCAAAACAAGCTCTGCAATACATTCTGAGAATTATTCACAGCTGGAGCTGGTATGTGCATGTCCTAGAGAGATTGGGAAACATAACAGATAACCACTTGGGTGTCGTTTCACAAAGCTCGTATAAGCACTAAGAGACGGTAGTGCGCCCGTAAGTGCCCGACCGCCATGTATAACAGTAGACTACGAAAACACTATGGTCTCGTAGTGGATATGAGAGCTTCGTCAACTGATACCCTGAATATTCCAACAGGACAGTGACCGTACCAATAGAGATAGTCTGCAGATCACATCTGGCACATTACAATAGTACGACGAACGCAACGATTACACATACAGACTAACATCTTCAAATACGTCTTGGTTGGAAGGGTCTTCTTCCAGATAAGACAATTTAGTGTCCGAGGCAACACTAACTGCCTGCCTACACCCACCAACGTGGCAGTTAGTTAAGATTTATGCTTTAATTACTTGTAAACGCGAATGTAATTACGGTTGTATTGCGCTTGCCACCAGGGATCTGTCAAAGGAACTGTTGCCCAAATGGGTGGCACCGTCAACACGCTGTCAGCATAACTATGGTACTTTACGACCAATAACACATGCAGTGTATTCAGGCCATCTAGGTAAACGTTACCTTAAACTACATACGGTTGTACGTTATAAGCTATTAGTGCAATATACTGTAGTATTATTTATATAGACATTTGTAGGAACGTACTTGCGTAAACTGGTGTTATTTGGAGCAGTAGCATTGACAGAAGACTTGGAATGGAATAAATTCAGCTAGCAATCGATTTTGGAATAATGATATGCATGGGTTCTGATGATTCTTAAGCAGTTAAGATAATAGGCATGGGGAGATACACGAGTCAGCGATATTTCCAATTTCCCTAAGCTAAGGAAACATCTAGATAACTAGCCGCTAGATTAGACATGTTTTCCTGCACACGTGGTTGTGTATATTCCACAACCATCAACATATTATTATTTTTAATTTTTTATTGTTTTTAACTATGGAGTTTCACAAAAAACATCAGACCAGTTATGTCAAGTTTATGATGACGTATGCTTTCTTGTTGTATACAATAGAAACATGCATAGGAGATGGAAGTGGACGATACAGCCAAAATAGGTCAAGCAATGCAGAAAGTAATAAAGTATCTGGAAGTTATGCGGTGGTTGAACATCAGAAAATTATGAACTGTAGCTGACATCATTGTTTGGTGGTGTGTGTACATATTAGTTGAAGCTAGTTTATTACCGCCATAAACTATGGTTCCAATTCCCACAGTGAGCGTTCGTGTTGTTGTCAGATCAGATGCTAAAACTACAGCTAGCATTGAGTCAGATGCTACGAATGCTCTTGTTGTGTCAGATGATACAATGAATGCTCTTGTTGGAGTGAGATGCTACAATGAATGATCTTGTTGGAGTGAGATGCTACAATGAATGCTCTTGTTGGAATGAGATGCTACAATGAATGCTCTTGTTGGAGTTAGATGATACAATGAATGCTCTTGTTGGAGTGAGATGCTACAATGAATGCTCTTGTTGGAGTGAGATGCTACAATGAATGATCTTGTTGGAGTGAGACGCTACAATGAATGCTCTTGTTGGAGTGAGATGCTACAATGAATGCTCTTGTTGGAGTGAGATGCTACAATGAATGCTCTTGTTGGAGTTAGATGCTACAATGAATGCTCTTGTTGGAATGAGATGCTACAATGAATGCTCTTGTTGGAGTGAGATGCTACAATGAATGCTCTTGTTGGAGTGCTATGCTACAATGAATGGTCTTAATGAATGCTCTTGTTGACTGATATGCTACAATGAAAGCTACTGTTGTGTCAGATGCTACAATAAAAGCTATTGTATTGTCAGATGTTTCATTTAAAGCTATATTGTATTGCTGTGTTAAATGCTTCATTGAAAGCTATTGTTATGTCAGAAGCTACACTAATGCTGTGTCAGATGCTATAGTGAAAGATTCTACACTGAATATTCTTATTGCATCAGATACTATAATGATTTATGTTGTCATGACAGACGCTACAACGAACAATCTTGGTGTACCAGAAGCTCAATTTATCTCGTGCTGTGCTAAACATACTATCGTGATTGTTCTTGCTATATCAGATGCTAAAGTTAATGCTCTTGTTGTCATATGCGACAACGAACCGTCTTGCTTCGCCAGATGTAAATACTATCATTCAATAGGAATAATTGGCACGAATTTGTATGTCAAACCATTTCCATAATAGACTACACTGTCTTGTTCCTTGACATTGACGACACGAGATATTACGCCGCTGATTCCTGGTAAAGGGGGGATCTTATTGGGATTATAGATACGTTCCAAGTGTCTTTGTAGCTAGCCTATTATCAGCAAATGTAGTAGTCATCCGTCGAAGACTGTTATCTCTTGTGGAGAGAGTTGTATAGTGGCCTAGTTCCTGCTGTAAAGTCGGCCACGTGGCTGTGTTAGCCAGCGCTTCTGGAGAGTTGTATAGCGTCATAATTCCAGCTGTAAAGTCGGCCACGTGGCTGTGTTAGCCAGAGCTACTCGACAGAAAATTTACATGACGTTTGTTGATCGTTGCCTTTGGATCACATGGACACATATGCATAGCCTATAACTATCTGGTGGCTCAATATATTAATCTTATTAAAACTGTGACCGGGTGAATCAACTTAAAATTGTTAATGATCACGAGGACAAACCAGGAATGTGCTGAAAATTGCAAAGAATACACTAAAACCATCTGCCCGTTGTAAATGTATGATAACGTATAATATAAACACCAATACGGTGAGTACCATTGACACGAATTCAATATTATTTCATCATTTAACCCTCATTTATTTCATCATTTAACCCACATTGCTATTTAGGGCATCTCCAGTTGCCTTCAGCATTGAGGGTTAATATACATGCATGTAGTAGTGTAATGTAAGTTCATAATTACAGCATACCCATTATTTATACGAATTAACAAGGTACGTAAGTACTCCTGTCAAAATACACACCACCCACACTCATACAATATATCCTAACGCACAAACTGTCCATTTGCCAAACCGTCTATCGCTGATCAACCTCCATTTACATGTGACCAGACCATTTCGATAGCACAAATCCCAAACGAGGACAAACAACTCGAGGAAATTAGCTGTATCCTGATGTATAATGTGAGAGATATGGTGTTATATATGGGAGGCAGGGTTTTGCCTGGTCGTTTATTAATACCCAGTGCCAATCAATAGCCTCGTAGCGTCGTCGTTCATGTTATATTGGAGGCAGTCAATAGCGAGGCTATATAACGGAAGAGGCTTCTCTACAGCGATGAAGAGTCTTTCTTATAGGAAGGACAAAATTTGTCGATCATTAAAATGCCATTTTTAAAATATGTTTTAATTACTTTGGAGAATAGATACTAGGCATATAAAATCACAGCCATTCTGCGTTATGTTCTACTGCAGTAAATTTATATTGTGTTATTTGAAAACAAACGGACACAATTTATACGATTTTCCTAGTCTGGTATCTAGGTTCAATTGA
>JAUTBV010072759.1:0-19527 GCA_032361325.1 Lepetodrilus fucensis
TTTGCTAAATAAATTATGGAAAATAGAAGCAGTTTTAAGAGGGTTGAAATTCATTGAAGGCATACAGGATTATAAAGTCTGTCCTGATAAAGAGAATCTACAGGTTGTTGAAACTTATTTAGATTCTGTATTTACTGTGAAATTTACTGGATTATCCTATGGTTCTTACTATAAAAGTCAATTGAAGAAGTATATATCCAATAAGCCTAAAGAAGAAAAATATAAAGAAGCATCAGAAAAAATTAGAGAAGAAGCGTACAAAATTGCACAGCCAGTGACACATACATTTGTTCTAAAAGCTAAAGAGTAAATGTGATATTGAACGAAATAATTCTATTTAATTACATCTTTCAAAACCTCTTTTAACTCAGTATCATCCTCAGCTAGCTTTGCTGAATATGAAGTTGCTGTGGTGTCCATCCTAAAATATGTATCCACTAAACCCGATATATGTATAACAAAAAAATTATGTAACTTTAGCTTTGTAAACGACCTATCATAACGGACAGGGTTTTGCTTAAAATTTATAATAATAAAAGATTACATTTATCTTATAGAAACGCCTAAAAAATGAAAAGCGAAAAAATTAAAGTAGCTCTTTTAATTGATAAATCTGAGTCATATGAACGTGGATTAATCACAGGTATAATAAAATACTCTAATCTTTCTACACCGTGGGAATTTTTTATTGGTGGTCCCAACTATACTGTTTCCGACCAAAAGAAGAAACTCATCAAAAAGATTATTAAATGGACTCCTCATTGTATTGTAATGAACGATAGTTTTGATATGTCAGATTTTAAAGAGTTGGGTGTACCAATTCTAGTTACCTCATCCAAAAACAAGTTTTCAAGTGCAGTAAATATTATTGCTGATGATGCTAAAATAGGAGAATTAGGAGCGAATTATTTTTTTGATAGAGGGTTTAAAAATTTTGCTTTCTACGGAAGCAATCAGATTTTTTGGTCCTTTGATCGTAAAGCCGCTTATAAGGAAAATGTACTTTCTAGAGGCTTAGCATTTTTTGAAGCTGAATCACTATTAAATGATGAATGGCAAAAAAACTCACAACAATTAATTCCTTGGCTTCAAGAGTTGCCAAAGCCTGTTGCTGTTATGGCATGTTCAGATGAGTTTGGAGTACATCTGATTAAAGCTGCTCAAATGGCTCGGTTAAAAGTTCCTGAAGAAGTCTCAATTCTAGGAGTTGACAATGATGAATTTGTTTGCAATTTGTATGGGCTACCCATGTCCAGTATTGACCAAGACTCAGAAGCAGTTGGATTTAAAGTAGCACAATACATTCGTTTATTATTAATAGGTGGAAAGAAGTTGCCAAGCGAAATCATGGGTACAAATTTCACGGTGGTAACAAGGTATTCAACAGATGTTTTTGCCATTGAGGATACTCAGTTAAAAATTGCTTTGGCATTTATTCAGAAGCATTCTTCTACTAGAAGGCTTACTGTCGATGAAATTGTAAAGGAGACTGTTTTGTCACGACGCTTATTAGAAATACGTTTTCGAAAAATGCTAAACAGAACAATTCTTCAAGAAATTATACGGGTTCGTATTTGTATTATTTGCGAGTATCTCATTCAAACAGACAATCCAGTTAATAAAATTGCTTATGAAATGGGCTTCAATTCGCTCGCCAGTTTTTCAAGTTCTTTTAAAAAAGAGAAGAATATGAGTCCTATGGAATTCAGAAAGCAATTTAAGAGTACAATTCCTTGAGTTAATTATTAAAAAAATTCGCATTTAAGAAATAATTTTTCGTAAAAAAAGACCATTTTTTGTTGTGGCTGTCTATTTTTATAAATTAATATAATTATTCTTAAACAGGTTATGGAATAATATTTTATATATAGTATGACAAGTATATGAATACAAAATTTATCATTTAAAGAAATTTCGCTAGCATTATAATTGTTGCGATACAATAACCAAATATTAAGAATATGAAACGAGCATGTTAGAATTATTCTCACACAAGAGAATGATTATTAGCGAACAGTCCCGAAGCCTCGGTAACCAATAAAAAATCAGTCTGCCGACAGGCAGGCAATAAATATAAACACATGAAAAGAAATGTACTTTTAAAACGAATTGTATTTATTTCGTTACTTGTTTTAACATTAAATAGTTGCTCAACAACAACGACAACAACAATTACTAATACAACTAATAAAAAGGATTACAAACCAAAGGAATTTAAGCTTTCCAGTTATTCACTTCCTGATACATTTTTATTAGGTACTCATTTATGTAGAGTTCCAATGCCTCCAATGGAAGAGATGCTTTCTGATATGGAAAATCTAAAAAAGCATGGTTTTAATTTAATCAAAATCCAAACACATTGGGCTGTAGATGAACCACTCGAGGGAGAATATGACTTCACTAGATATGATAGTTTGGTGGAACATGCAAAGAAACTAGATATGTATGTTTATATGGGATTAACGATGGAGCAAGCACCTGCATGGCTTTACGAGAAATATCCCGATTGTAGAATGGTTGCTAGAAATGGCTTGCCTATTAAATATGAAACCCAATATACCTTATCTGCCGATGGCAAACCAGGACCTTGCTTTGACCATCCTGAAGCCATGGAAAAACAATTAAAATTTATTGAAGCCTATGTAAAACATTTTGCCAAATATGATAATATTTTGGTATGGAATACATGGCAAGAAATAGCATATTGGGAAGATAGAGTTTTTGATACAGAAGCTTGCTATTGTGAAAATACTCAGAAACATTTCCGTAAATGGCTAAAAAAGAAGTACGGTTCACTTGACAGTCTGAATCTGAGCTGGAGTTCAAATTTTGGCACTTGGCAACATGTAGCTCCACACAGGCAAAAACCACTAGGTTTGCCAGTTGATAAAGATTTTAGATATTTTATGGAAAATGAACACATGGCTCAAACCCTCAAGGCAAGATATATGACAATTAAGGAAGCTGATCCAATGAAACGACCTGTTTTTGCACATAAATCGGATGTTAATGTAGGTTCAGGGCAAGATTGGACGTATGCTCGTTGTGAAGACTTTATGGGTTCATCATCATATCCTGCATGGTATTCAACTCATTGGTGGGATGACAATGCTTCATCACGTATGAATCCTCCAAAAAAATACGAATCATTATACCATGAAACTTGGAGTAATGTTGCTATGAAATTTGATTATCTTAGATGTGCCAACCCTGATGGGAATCCTATCTGGTCTGCCGAATTTCAGGGAGGACCAATAATGTCAAATTTTCAAAAGGGGCGAGTGCCATCACGTACAGATATGCGTAGATGGATGCTTACTTCTATGGGTTCAGGAGTGACAACCATTAGCTTTTGGGTTACAAGGGCGGAAATTATGGCTAGTGAAAATAATGGTTTTGGATTGTTAGATAGCAAAGGTAATACCACCGAACGATTTGAAGAAGCCTCCAAAATTGGGGTAGGATTGCGTAAGCATTCCGATCTATTTGCATCTCCTTCTAAGCCTAAGGCAAAAGTTGGCATTATAATAAGTGAAGATAATTACCAGTTTGGCAATTCCTTTTTTGGATTGAAGGAGCATTTATCATACAGTATAAGAGGTTGGTATCACATGCTTTGGCGAAATGGTATTGCAGTTGACTTTGTTGAGATGTCACAAATAGACAGTACTTCTGCCAGTCAATATAAGGCATTAGTATTGCCCTTTCCAGTATATTTATCATCTCAAGAGGCCCTCAGAATGCAAGGGTATGTTAGTAGTGGAGGTAATCTGATTTGCGAAGGAGCTACCGGACGGATCAATGAAAATTTAATGTCTGTTAGGGGAGAAATGTCTCCTATAATTGCTCAGATGGCAGGTGTTGAACAAAAAAGGTTTACTCAAATTTCTGAGCCTAACAATGAAAAACGCTGGACACCAACTGAAAGATCTTGGGGAGAGCATGCACCAGCTAGTTGGCTAGAAGGAGAAGGTGTGCTTTCTGGAGAGAAAATGTTGGCAAACTACTACCTTCAAACCTTTAAATTAAAAGGAGGTACTCCTGTTTTTAAAGTAGGTAACGAAGTAGCAGGTGTAGTCAATAATTTTGGAGAGGGTAAAATATGGTTGTTCGGAACTTTCTTTGGGCATGGAGGAACAGCATATTTTCAGGATTCAAACTTGGATTTTGTTATGAAGCTGATGAATGATGCTAAAATTGATCAACAAAAAATAGGAAAACTTCTTGTACAAAAACGAATAAGCGGGAATAAAGAGGCGTGGATCATAACAAATCCTACAGAAACAAATATAAAAGAAAAGCTTGATATCAGTCAATTAAAAAACGTAGAAGTGCTATTTGGTGATGGAATAAAAATTATAGACAATTTTGTAGAGATTCAAATGGAAAGTTTGGAAATTGCAGTGATAGTATTCGAGACTATTTAAAGGTTCGAGATTCTATCATGAGGTTTAAACCTTTTATTAAATAAAGAAGAATATATTAATTATGAAAATAACAGGAATTAAAGTAGATATAATTGGTGATGGGAAAAACATAGATCCTAATAAAGGATTTGTAGAGCCATTAGCTATTATTTGCATTGATACAGATGAAGGGATAAAAGGATATGCTGAGTCTTTTCGAGTTCCCCCAGGAGTAGCCAGAGCAGTCATGCATGGTAAACAATCTTTTTTTGGGAGCATGATTATTGGAGAAGAAATTTCCCACCCAGAAATACTTTGGCAAAAAATGTATGACAACTTGATGCATTTGAACCGTCGTGGGTGGGCTATTATGTGTATGGGAGCCATTGATATTGCTATTTGGGATTTGTACGGTAAATATCTAAATCAACCTGTTTATAAACTTTTAGGTGGTGCCCAACGTTGTTATTATCAAACACCAGAATCGTCACCTGAAATAGAAATTATTCCTTATTGTACCGTTGTGTCAAGCCAGTGGGACAACAAGAATATGATTGATAAGCAAGTCGATAATTGCCTTAAACTTAAAAGTCTTGGATATAAGGCGATGAAAGTAGAGCCACTAATGTCAACACCTGCACATATCATAGAATTGGTAATGGAAGCACGTAAAGCAATTGGTTCAGATATCATGTTGTCAGTTGATGTGGGTTATCGATTTAACGACGTAGCTTCAGCCCTTAAAATTTGTCAGGCGATTGAAGAACTTGATATTTATTTTTTCGAAACCCCATTCCCAGTCGACTTCTATGAGCCGTATGCTGAACTGGCTAAAAAAACAACTATTCCCATTGCAATGGGAGAGCATGCGGTTACCCGAGCTGAATGTTTAAACATGATTGATTATGGAGGAGTTTCGGTTGTTCAACCTTATATCAATACAGTAGGAGGAATTACAGAAGCTAAAAGAATAGTAGATTATGCAAAAGACAAAGGTGCAACTGTAGTTCCAGGAAATTGGTCAACTCAGATACTTGGTTGTGCATCTGTACATTTAGCCGCTTACTCTCAGGTTACTCCTTATATTGAGTGTGCTCCTGCTGAAATTTATGAATCACCAATTCGTGAAAAAATTCAAAATATGGGATTTCCAGTAATTAATGGAGTCATAAAATTACCTGAATCTCCAGGAATTGGATTTTATGTACCCGACGATTTACTTGAAGAATTTAAAATAGATTTATAATGGAAAGAGGCAAAAGGGCTGAGTATTAAAATATCTTTATGATAATAATAAAATGGTAGCATCAATAACAGCAGAATTAATTTATCAAACACAAGTGATTTGTGGTGAGGGACCCGTATGGGATGATATAGAACAGAAACTCTATTGGATTGATATAGAGAATAATCATGTTTATTTATTTGACCCTAAAAATGGAGCAAATACAGGATACAATGTAGGTCATTTGATTGGAGCATTGACCTTGCGTGAAAAAGGTGGATTGATATTGGTTTTGGCAACAGGATTTAATTTTTTTGATCCGAAAACAGGAAAGTTGGAACTGATAAATAATCCAGAAAAGGAACTCCCTGATCACTACTTTAATGATGGAAAATGCGATCCAAAGGGTAGGTTTTGGGCAGGCACTTATCATCAGGATACAGAAGATAAGGTTGGAGTTCTTTATAGCCTTGAGAGTGATTTATCTGTTGTGAAAAGGCAAGAGAACATGATACTATCCAACGGTCTTGCATGGAGTATGGATCATAGCAAGTTTTACTATATAGATTCTATGACCAAGTGTATTTATGTTTATGATTATAATGATAGTACAGGAAATATCACAAACCAGAAGATTCTAAGGAAAATACAAGGAGATATCCTACTCCCAGACGGAATGACTATAGATGCGGAAGGGTTTTTGTGGGTTGCGATTTTTAATGGTGGAAAAGTAATCCGAATAGACCATCAATCAGGGAAAACTGTATTTGAGGTTTTGATACCAAATGCAAAACAGGTCACTGCATGTACATTTGGTGGAAAGAACTTGGACGAGCTCTATATTACAACAGCTAAAGTATTAGACGGTCCTTATGGAATACAAAAAGATGAACTTGATTCCCAAAAAAACGCAGGGGGTTTGTTTAAGGTAAAATTGCCATATAAAGGAGTTATAGCAATGCGTTTTAAAAGCTAATTTGAAAACAAATTAAAGTGAGTACATTTAAAGAAAAAATAGTTTTAATTACGGGTTCTGCATCAGGTATTGGTAGAGCTACTGCACAGTGTTTTATTGAACAAGGTGCTATAGTGTATGGATTTGACAGGAATAAGGAAGGATTATCCGACGTTGAAGGTCTGATTCCTTGCCCAGTAGAAATAACTAATCATGAAGTATTAAGTGAACATGTGGCTCGTATAGTTGAAGCCCATGGTGGTATAGATGTTTTGATAAATAATGCTGGTTTTAGTTATTATGTCAGGCATGAGGATAGTACATTAGAGGAATGGCGAAAAACTATGGCAGTTAACCTCGAAGGCTATTATGTGATGGCAAAACTTGTTACTCCTTCTATGATTAAAAAAGGTAAAGGGCGCATTGTTAATGTGTCATCTACTCAGGCAATTGCTAGTGAGTCTACAGTAGGAGCATATGCTGCCAGTAAAGGTGGGGTAGCTGCTTGGACTCGTACCCTTGCAGTAGATCTTGCAGAACATGGAATTTTAGTAAATGCTGTTGCTCCTGGATGTGTCCATACAGCAATGTCTATAATAGAAGGTGTTGATGAAGTGGAATCAGAATATTTTCAAGAGTGGTATGTAAAGCAGCGTAAAATACCGCTCGCTCGTGCGGGGAGACCAGAGGAGATTGCTAAAGTGATTCTGTTTTTAAGTGGCGATGATTGTACCTATATAACAGGTCATATGTTGGTGGCTGATGGAGGCTTAACAATTACTATTTAATAATCTCACAATTAAAAAATATTTGAGTAACTCAATAGTCATATATAAGCCATAAGAAATTTTTGGAAATCGAAAATAAATTAATGAATTATGAATCAAAAAAATTATATTATTGGGTTGGTCATGCTTATATTTTTCGTGATTGCTTACATCTCAAATTTACTCGGTCCCATTATTCCTGATGTCATAAATGATTTTGAGATTAGTGGAACCCTCGCTGGGGTTTTACCATTTTCTTTTTTTGCAGCCTATGGTTTGATGTCTATTCCTGCTGGTTATTTGCTAGAAAAATACAATGAAAGGATAATTTTAACAGGCTCGTTCTTTCTTGTATTCATAGGAGCTTCAATTTTCGGACTTTTCCCAAGTTACCTAGTGGCTATCGTGTCATTGTTTATCATCGGGACAGGAGTGGCAGCCTTGCAAGTGGTTATAAATCCTTTGCTCAGGGTTGCGGCTGGAGGAGAACATTATGCATTTTTCTCTGTAGTTGCAACATTAACGTATGGTGTGGCATCATTTCTTATCCCAGGCACCTATACTTATATGGTTAAATCTATTCAAGACAAAAGCGATAACAAGGGGATGATAATTGATTTTCTATCTAGACATGTTCCAGAAAACTTACCCTGGATATCTCTTTACTGGTTGTTCGCTTTGATTGCTGTTCTGATGATTGCTATTGTATATTTTTCCAAATATCCTGAGGTAGAACTACAGGAAGATGAGAAAGTTGGCGCATTAGAAACGTATAAAATTTTATTGAAAGACAAAACCGTTTTACTTTATTTCTTAGGAATATTTGCCTATGTTGGTTCAGAACAGGGTATCGCCAATTGGATTTCTCAATTTTTATATGAATATCACGGACTCGATCCTTTAGAGCAAGGGGCACAGGTAATTTCATGGTATTGGGCTCTAATGGCAGTTGGTTGTTTACTAGGATTAGTTTTATTAAAGATTTTAGACAGTAGAATCGTGTTAAGCCTGTTTACAGGAGCTTCTATAATTTCACTAACTTTTGCCTTGATGTCTGGCTCAGAGGTCTCCATTTATGCATTTTCCCTTATGGGTTTTTTCTTATCGGTAATGTGGGGTATTATTTTATCATTGGCATTGAATTCGATAAAGGAGCATCACGGTGCTTTCACAAGTATTTTGTTAACTGGAATAGTTGGAGGAGCTTTTGTTCCATTTATAATCGGTGTGCTCAGCGATATTTTTTCTTTAAAAATAGGGATGATGGTTCTTTATTTAACGCTAGGATATATGTTCTCGATTGGTTTTTGGGCCAATCCATTAATAAAAAATAAGACCCTTTTATAAGAAGGAGGAATTATAAAATGAAGTAAAAAACATAAAATTAAAAGAGAACAGGAGTTAATTTATTATTTTACGACATCACAAATTTAAATTGGTATAATAAGTTTATTACTTCCTATCGATTATCATTATTTCAATAAAAATCATCTAATATTTATCTACAAAACCTCTAGCGTCTTTTATTGGATGCTATTGATAAAGAATATGACCAAAGCTATCTTGTATATACAAGTTATTTTTTATATTAGCATTATAAATAGAAAATAATGAAAAATATGTCAAGAGATACTGTTAATTCTTCTCTATCAAATTCTTTTTTACATAGTAATATAGGGCATTGGTCTTTTGACAATGTTGGCTTGCCAACATTTAAGTATACTGGCAAAATACCTTATCAAGTTACTGCCTCTGATGGAGAGAAAATCACCTATCCAAAAGACCCTTGGTTTTTATTAGGGAATTATGGTATCACAAGTTTTGTACATACTTCAGGAGTCTTTGATTTTTATACTTTGCGAAGAGCCTGGGGAAGATTAAATGTTGCTACAGAGAAGCGTCCTAGCAGTAAAGCAATAATCAGAATCAACACAAAAGAATTTAAACTTTCAGGATTGGATTCGCCAATAGCCTGTAATGCAAAGAAAGAATTCGGAACGGGTTTTGCAAATTTCAAGATAGCTATTGATAGCGAAATAGAATGTGAACGAACGATTGCTACAGCACCATCCCAAAAGATTAATGCTGGGATATCTGCATTGTTAATTACCGTTAGCTTGACAAATATATGTAGTGAAACGAAAGATATTCAGTATGCGGAAGCTGTTTTGGCAAATTATCAAATGGTTGATGAAGAACGAATCTCTTATATCGCTATGCCTAAAGTTAGCGAGAATCACATCTCTGCATCCTTTGAACCTCATACAGACAAAACAATTACAAAACCATCTAAAGAAGAAGCATCTACCTACGATTTTTATCCTCCAGAACTTTTTATTAAAAGACAAGGCAAAACAACTTATAATGCTGTAAATCATCAAGATGATATCAGCACACTCTTTGCAAAGCATGAATTTCAATTAAAATCAGGAGAATCTAAAACATTACGATTTGTAGTAGGCTTTAAATATAATAATGAAGATATTACTGGCATGTCAAATGCTCTTTTTAATAAAGGAGAAGATGATGCGAAGTTTAGAGCAGCTTGGAAAACTAAATTACCTGATTTTTCCTATCAGAAAGATGAAATCATCAAAAGAGAACAATATTGGAACGCTTATATATTAGAAGCTTCAGCAAAATATAATGATTATTTTGAGGAGACATTTATCCCACAAGGTATGACCTACGATTATATTTGGGGTTTAAATGCAGTAGCTCGAGATCATTTACATTATTCGCTACCTACCAATTATTTTAATCCTGAATTATCAAAATCGATCATCCGTTTTGTGTTGAAAGAGATGAATCCGAATGGGTATTTCCATTATAATGTAAATGGCTATGGTTATGCGGTTCCTAATTTATGGAATCCAAGTGATTTGCAATTGCATGTATTTTGGGCTATCGCCGAATATTTGGAGAAAACCGAGGATTATAGTTTCTTAAAAGAAGAAACTGCTTATTATCCTAAACGGATTAACTATTCTGGCTCTGTAATTGAAAAAATAGCCATTGCTTTTGATTATTTAAATGATGAAATTGGTATTGGTTCTCACGGATTGGTAAAAATGTTAAATGCCGATTGGAATGATCAAATTTGGAATGAGCAACCCATTACCATCTATTACCCTACGGCAGAATCACATTATAATGCTTCTATGGCAATTGTAGTGTTGCAGCAATTGATTGATGTGTTAAAAAAAGCAAGTAATAATCCTCAATTGACGAATGAAAAACAAGCAATTGATACGTTGGTTGAAAGAATCAGCTTGTATCGTGAGCGACAGTTAACCGCATACCTAAAAGATTTAGGAGATAGAGATTTTGCCAAAAGAGCATATTATAATGAAACGCTTTCTATGGGCGATACCCATATGCACATCGAATCGCAATTATATACTTTGATGATTGATGAAATTCCGTTAGCACAAAGACAACGAATTGTTGATGAGGTTACAAAAAGATTGAGTAATAATGAACTGTTGGGTGTGCGTACAACAGAAAGCAAAGTGAGTGATACTTTTGAAGCAGGTACGCACGAAAATGGAGGTATTTGGCAATATGTACAAGGTATGTACGCACTAGGATTATTACATGTTGATATGGATAAAGCAGATGCCGTTATCCAAAAAATGAGCTTTGATAATTTCGCAAAAAACTATCCAGAGTACTGGCCAGGTCAGTGGACAGGAGGCGATTGTGTAAATTCGAATTTGGCAAAACATCCAGGCTTAGCAAGTAATAATGGGAGTATGTATATGGATTTCCCAACCTATTGTGCTCATATCCATTCCTGGCCATTATTATATCAATTTAAGAAAAAAGATTGGTTAGAAGCTCATAAAGAATAGTTTAGCGAATATATACTCACAAAAACACCAATTTAAAATGACAACAGAAAAAAAAGTTACCATTAAAATAGCTCTTATAGTAGCTATGGGAGGTTTTCTGATGGGTTTTGATGCTTCTGTAATATCGGGAGCAATCAAATTTATCGAACCTGAATTTCAATTGACCAAGCTAGAATTAGGATGGGCAGTGAGTTCTTTAAGTCTTACCGCTACGTTAGCCATGATGACAGCTGGCCCTTTAAGTGATAAATTCGGCCGGAAACGTTTGCTTAAATACACCGCTATTATTTTTGCAATATCTGCGATAGGTTCAGCTTTAGCTCCAAATTTTATAACTTTTGTAATTGCTAGAATGCTTGGCGGATTAGGCGTTGGTGCATCCTTAATTTTAGCTCCTATTTATATTGCAGAAATTTCTCCTGCAAAAATTAGAGGTCAAATGGTTTCTTTTAATCAGTTAAACATTGTTCTTGGAATATCAGTAGCCTTTTTCACAAATTACCTTATCCTACAGCTCGGACAGTCAGATGCTAGTTGGGCACAGTCATTAAATTTAGGAAAATGGAATTGGCGTTGGATGTTAGGCTTAGAAATATTACCTGCAATCTTATATTATGTAGCATTGTTTGTTGTTCCTGAAAGTCCGAGATGGTTAGCAATGCAAGGAAGAACAGATGAAGCATTAGAAATTATGAAAAAGGTAACCGATGAAGAAGATGCAAAAGAGCAACTAAAAGCAGTGCAAAATAGTATGGCAGGTGATGCTAAAAAAGAGAAAGTATCTGTAAAAGAATTGTTTAAACCAGCAATGAAATTGGTCTTAACTATAGGAATCGGACTAGCGATATTACAGCAAATTACAGGAATGAATGCGGTTTTGTTTTACGCTCCTATGATTTTTGAACAATCTGGTATTGGTACTGATGCTTCATTTATTCAAGCAATTCTTGTAGGGCTCACTAATTTAGTGTTTACCATCATTGCGATCCTATTAATAGATAAATTAGGAAGAAAACCTTTACTTATTTTTGGAATGGCTTTTATGACCATTTCTTTGTTTGTTTTAGCATTTGGGTTTAATTCTGCTACATACACGTTGTCTCAGGATTCTGCGAATGGGCTTCCAACTGAGATTAATCAATCACAATTAGAACCGCTCATGGGTCAAACATTTGATGATGAATTAACATACAAAGTTGCTTTAACAAAAGTACTAGGAGAAAATACTTTTAAAGAGCATGAATCAAGCTTGATAACTGCTGCTGTAAGCATTAATTCATTGCTTATTTTGCTTGGTATATTAGGGTTTGTAGCAGCTTTTGCAGTATCTATCGGACCGATTATGTGGGTGATGTTTTCTGAGTTATTCCCAAATAGAGTCAGAGGTCTTGCTATATCATTTGTAGGATTAATCAGTTCTGCCATTAGTTTTGGAATACAATTTATTTTTCCTTGGGAGTTAGCCAATCTAGGAAATACTACAACTTTTCTAATTTTTGGTGTTTTTGCAGCTATAGGTTTTGTGTTTATAGTATGGAAAGTTCCAGAAACCAAAGGAAAATCTTTAGAAGAAATAGAAGCGTTACTAGTTAAATAATATTTTAAATTTATAAGATGAATAAAATAAAAAACCTATTAGTCGGAATAATATTATTCATGCCACTTTTCATATTGGCACAAATACCAGAATCTAAAGAAAATACTGCAATTATTCCAGTAGAAGTTAAAACCAGTGAATGGTGGCAAAATAGACATGCACAAAAATTGGAAGAGGTAAAAGGAACGAAGAAAAATACGCAACTTATTTTTATTGGTAATTCAATAATAAACGATCTAGAGAGTTCTGGAAATAAAGAGATTTGGGAAAAGTTTTTTGGAAAATATAATCCGCTTAATTTAGGTTTTGGAGCCGACCGTACCGAGAATGTATTGTGGAGAATTACCAATGGAGAAATAGATGGCTTGAACCCCAAACTTGCTGTGATACTGATAGGAACAAACAATACAGATGCCGACCCCGAACATTATCCTACAACAAATACGGGTGCTGAAGTTGCTGAAGGTATCATTGCTATTTGCCATGAGGTAAGACAGAGGTTACCTCAAACAAAAATTCTAATTTTGAAAATATTTCCTTTTGGTAAAGATCCTAAAAATAAACGACGAGCCGATAATGATGAAGCAAGTCGAATTGCTGCAAAAATTGCTGATAAAAAAAACATCTTTTATGCTGATTTAAATGATAATTTTTTAAATCCCGATGGAACAATTGACACATCAATTATGCCTGATTATTTACATCCATCTATAGCTGGTGATTGGATCTGGGCAAAAAATTTATATCCAATTATTGAATCTATTCTGCAAACAAAATAGTAATCCATAAAAAAAGTATACTTTAAAATTTAATAATGAAAGTAAAACAAATCATTCTATCTTTACTATTTACACTTGTACTAAGTAAGTCTTTTTCTCAGAAAAATAAAATAGGTTCATGGTTTACCGATACAAAAGGTTTGCCTTCTTTTGAATATACTGATATTTTACCGTATGCTGCCACTTTATCAAATGGAGATAAAGTGAAACTCCCCACTGATCCTTGGTTTTTATTGGGTAATTATCGTCTAACCTTGTTTACGCATATTAGTGGCGAATATGAACTAATTAGTGGTGAAAGAGGATGGGGAAGACTCAATCAAGGGCAAAAAACCAATAGCGGAAGTAATAGTGCTTCAGTATCCATTTTAGGTGCTTCAAAAAAAGAGTACCAACTTACAGGAATGAATTCCTTAGCTGCAAACCCAAAAAAAAGCAAACGAACATTTGGTTGTGGTTATGCTGAATATACATATCAGTTAGATGGATTAGAATGCACAAGAAATTTTTCGGTAAAACCTTCTACAAATCCTTATAACGGTATCTCTGCTTTTCTAATTACGATAACCATAAAAAACACAACTTCAAAGCCTATTGAGTTATTGTATAATGAAGCTGTAACCGCAAATTATGTATCCATTCAGCATCAAAGACAGAACGTAGTAGACAGGAAAATTGCATATAAGAATTCAATAAAAGAGTATTCTGAAAAAAGAATTGTTCTGGCTGAAATTACGGGAGAGGCAGACGACCCAATGTTGTTTCCTAAAGACCCTAAAAAAATGGCTTTATACGATGGCTATCCACCATCATTATTTTTAAAAGTGGTTGAAGGCGAAATTCAAGGTGAAATATCATCTAAAAAGAATAAAATATCAGATGAACTAAAGGCTCAATTTCAATTAAAATTAAAACCCAATGAAGAAAAATCGTTTCAAGTAGTTGTTGGCTATACTTTTGATTCAAGTTCGGATGCTATAGAGGCTATGGCAGAAGAACTTTATAATAGTCATAATGGGTCAAATAAATTTGCTAAAGATTGGTTAGAAGTGCTTCCATTATTCCAAAATGAAAAAGATGAAGTTTTAAAACGTGAAATGATTTGGAATGCTTATAACCTTGAAGCAATGGCAACTTATAGTCAGTTTTATAAAGAGACCAAAATACCACAAGGTACAGCTTATGATTACGATTGGGGAATACATGCTAGTGCTAGAGATAATTATCAGCATGCCTTGCCATTACCTCATTACAATCCGAAATTAGCAAAATCAGTGCTTAGGTATATGATGAAAAGAACAACACCTTGGGGAGATATCAGATTGATAGAATATGGTAATGGATTCAGTAATGCTTGGCATTTTTTCACCAGCGATCAGCAATTATTTTCTTTTATGTTTTTAGCAGAATATCTAAGAGTAACCAAAGATTATGATGTGTTAAATGAAAAAGCCGCATTTTATCCCTATAAAAATATGCCAGAAGCTACATTGCTAGACTGCGTTGAAGCTCAATTCCAATTCTTACGTGATGAAGTAGGTATTGGTGAGCATGGTTTGGTTCGCTTATTAAATTCTGATTGGAACGATGCTATCTATCATATTGTAAAAGAACCGTATAACGATGTACTTTATACTGGCGAATCTCATATGAATTCTACCATGGCAATTGCCATATTAAATGATTTGATTCCGCAACTAGAAAAGGCGAAAGAATTAGCTTCATCACAAGATAAAACAAGCCAATTAGATTTACTTAGTAAAAGCATGAAACTATATGAACAGGGTGTCTCTAAAGCTTTTTTTAATGACTTAGGGGTATCTTCTTTTTCAAAACGGATGTATTTTAATGGAAAAGCATACGGTGAGGAGAATCTATTTTTAGAGCCTCAAGGATACATGCTTCAATTAAAAGGATTGAGTGTCGTGCAAAAAAAAGAGTTGTATAAAGAGCTTCAAAATAGAGTTTATAACAATGAGAAAATTGCTGCACGTGAGCAACAAACACCAGAATTTGAATCGGAAGCATTCGAAAAAGGTTCTCGTGAAAATGGAGGTGTTTGGTGGGCATTAAACGGCCCTGTAATTTTAGGCGTTTCTCAATTTGATAAACCAGAAGCATGGCGGTTATTAAAAAAGATGACCTTTGATAATTTTGCTAAAGAATTTCCAGAATATTGGTCGTCGTATTGGTCGCAAGCCGATAATTGGGAGTCTTCTCTTATGCCAGGTGAAGGTTTGCCAGATCAAACAGCAAATTATGGCGATATGCCTGTGTATTGTGCTCATGCTCATGCATGGCCATTGTATTGTTATTTCAGATTACAAGAATAAATTTATGACATTGCGTAATACATATAAAATCAATCTAGTTCCTGTTTTTATAGGGATACTAGTCTTGTTGATGCTTTCATGTAAAACGAAAAATAAACTACTTCCTATTGTCGTCAATTCTCCTGATCAATCCATTCACATAACAGTAGAAATAATAGATAATGTGCTTACCTATTCGGTTAATCATAAAGAGAATATTCTTATTGAAACTTCTTCTTTAGAATTAGAATTGAAAGAACCATTTATTGGCGGATTTGAAGTTGTTGATATTTCAACCGATGGTATTACCAATCAATGGTCACCAGTTTATGGTGAAAATGCTATAATAAAAGACAATTATCAATCACTCACCGTTAATCTAAAAGAAAAAGGAACTTTAAAAAGATTAATTAATATTGAGTTTCGGGTTTATGATGAAGGAATTGCTTTTCATTATAAAATACCCAAACAAGAATATCAAAATTGGACTGTTTTAAACGAATTTTCTGAGTTCAATTTTAAAAAAGGAGCAAAAGCATATCCAATAGAACGTACAGAGCAAACTTTTTCTAAGATTCCTGTTTCCATTGAAACCATAACAAAAAAAGTGCTGACTCCGCTTACCGTAAAGCTTGAAAAATCCTTTGCTTCGGTATTGGAGGCAAATGTTGCTAATTTTCCTCGAATGCATTTAATGAATTCAGTAGATACGGTATTAACAAGTAAATTGTTAGGAGAAGCAAATATTCAAACTCCATTTATTACACCATGGAGAGCAGTTTTAATAGCTGAAAATGAAGGGGCACTTATTGAAAATGAAAGCTTGGTACTCAATCTCAATCAAGCTTGTGAAATTGAAGATACTTCTTGGGTAAAACCAGGTAAAACCATTAGCAATGAAGGTGCTGTTCCATTAAATACGATAGCCTTAAAAAAATTAGTTGACTTTGCATCTGAAAATGGATTTAAATATGTACAATTAGATTGGGGATGGTATGGAACTGAAGTGAAATGGAAAAAAGAATGGGTCGATGATTGTAGAAAGCTAATGCCTAGTGAATTTAAAGATTCTGGGTGGGAATCAAATACATTGGCTGACCCATATACGGTAGCAAATGGATTTGTGCCTTATGGATGGATAAAACGTTGGGAGAATTTATATAATCAGGTTGATTTAGATATGCAAGAATTAATCAGCTATGGTAAGTCTAAAAATGTAGGAATTTCACTATATCTTGAATCAGGAAGTACACTACCTTCACACGATATGGAAAAACTATTTGCAACCTATAAAAAATGGGGCGTAGCAGGTTTAAAACCAGGTTTTGTCAAGTATGGGAAGCAGGAAAATACAGATTGGATACGAAAAATGATAAAAACAGCAGCTAAAAATAATTTATGGTTGTGTATTCATGATATCCATGTACCTGATGGTTTTGAGCGAACCTATCCTAATTTAATGATAAGCGAAGGTGGTGGTGGACAAGAAGGGCAACATCCCGTTGTTCAAGATGTGATGCTTCCTTTTACTCGTAGTCTTGTAGGAGCATTTGATTATACACCTTTTTTCTTTGCCAAAGGAAAAACCAATGCTCATATGTTAGCTTTTATGGTTGTATATTATGGTCCAGCCCAAACCATTAGAGGAGCTTACGATGCTTTAAAAGATAATAAATTAGAAAAGGAATTAGAATTTATCAAAAAAGTACCTGCTACTTGGGATAAAACCAAAGTACTTAATGCTAAAATTGGCGAATACCTTACCATAGCACGTAAAAATGGTGACAACTGGTTTGTTGGAAGTATGACGGGAGATAGTGCACAATCATTTCAAATAAATCTTGCTTTTTTGGATGCAGAAAAAACATATAAAGCCACTATTTATAGTGATGATGAAGATGGAATGTCTTCAGTAAAAACCGAAGAGAAGATCGTAACAAAATCTGATTTTATAAGTATTGATTTAGCTAAAGCTGGAGGTTGTGTAATCGTACTTGAATCTAGTCAAAATAAGGGTTAAATTAATTTAAAATAATATGGAAAAAGTACATATTTAGATAAAAATTAAATTTAATATATAATGGAAATATTAATTGCATTAATTATTGTTGTAGTTTTAATGGTTATTGCTGCTACGAAGTATAATTTTCATCCCTTTTTATCTTTATTGCTTGCTGGAATTGTAATGGGATTTGTTGGAGGATTGAATGAATCTGAAGTAACAAATACATTAATGAATGGCTTTGGTAAAACGTTGGGTAGTATTGGAATTATAATTGCATTCGGCACAATAATAGGCGCTTATCTTGAGAAAAGTGGAGGTGCAAAAACGTTGGCAAATTGGGCATTAAAAGTCATTGGAAAAAACAGGTCGGCTTTAGCAATGAATATTACTGGATTTATTGTCTCAATTCCTGTTTATTGTGATTCGGGTTTTATTATCCTTTCTTCATTAAATAAAGCGATAAGTAAAAAAACAAAAATTCCGTTGGTAGTTTTGGGTGTGTCACTAGCTGCAGGTTTGTATGCAACTCATGTCTTTGTTCCACCTACTCCCGGCCCCTTAGCGGCAACAGCTGCTTTGGATGCAGATTTGGGATTGGTAATTATGTTGGGTTTGGTTGTTGCAATTCCGGTATCTCTCGTCGGACTTCTTTGGGCCAAGTTTATTGGAAAGAAAATTAAAACAGAAGAAATTTCTGAAGTTTTAGTTGAAAAACCTAAAACAGAAAAACTTCCTAAAACAAGTTTAGCATTTGCTCCAATTATTATTCCAATTATATTGATTGCTTTTAAATCAATTTCAGGTTATCCAACACATCCTTTTGGAGAAGGAACAATAGCTGAAATCATTAATTTTATAGGTAATCCTGTAATCGCTTTGTTTGTTGGTGTTTTTCTAGCCTTTAAATTGAAAGGTAAAAACACAAAAGAAACACATTCCAATTGGGTAACAAGCGGTTTAAAAGAAGCAGGAATAATTATTTTAATTACAGGTGCTGGTGGGGCTTTTGGTGCCATACTTAGAGCAACAGGAATTGGAGAAATTATTGGTTCAAGCTTCTCAAATATGGAAATAGGTTTGCTTTTACCTTTTATGATTGCAGCGGTGTTAAAATCCGCTCAAGGATCTTCAACGGTTTCAATTATTACTACGGCTGCAATTATTGCTCCTATTTTAAGCTCGTTTGGTTTAGATTCATCTCTAGGGCGAGCATTATCAGTTTTGTCAATTGGAGCTGGTGCAATGACAGTATCACATTTAAATGACAGTTTTTTTTGGGTGGTTGCCCAATTCACCGAAATGGATACAGCAACTGCTTTAAAAAGTCAAACAGTTTCTACTTTATTTCAAGGCTTAACAGGAATTGCTATTGTTATGATTATAGGTTGGTTATTTATTTGAAAGATATTTTTAAAATATACAGAAAGTCCTGCAAGTAGGTTTCATACAAATCAAAACTAAAGCCTACTTGCAGGATTAATATAATAAAATCAATCCTAATAAAGCAGATTATACATGTATAAACCTATCCAATTCCACAATCATTAATGGGATCACATATTATTTATGGGGATTAGGCAAAAAGTTTATATAATCTAAACAGGAAAAATTTAGTATCCGATACGCC
>JAUTBV010072870.1:0-19519 GCA_032361325.1 Lepetodrilus fucensis
TTAAGCGGGTATTTTTTAAACCTGTGATGAATCAATAGCTTGTGTCCTATGCCGTAGTGAAGTCACGGATTCAGGCTTAAGTTTAAAGTCAAAGAATTTTAAAGCTGATCGCGTTTCCGAAGCTCTAAAAAATAACACTCATAATCAAGCCTATATAAAAAACACGTACAAATCCTTACAAAATCATACATAGACTGACAGACATAAAGAATTAGAACTGCCAAAATTGTGACTCAAATATCAATAATTAACAGGTATACAAAAAATGAGAAATACTATTATTGCAACTTCATTGATTGCCTTAAGTACATTGTCTTTTTCTACAACACTACAAGCAGATGATGATTCAGGTTACTATCTTGGTGCAGGATTACATCGAGCCAACTTTGATCGTGGTTCTGTAGCAAGTTCTGATACCAAAGGAAACCTTTCTGCTGGCTACATGTTTAATAATAACTGGGGGGTTGATGGGACATTTTATAACTTCATTGATAAAAAAGAAAATAACATAAACGTATCTGTTGCTGGACTAGCTGTAACAGGAATTTACATGACTCCTGTTACTCAACGTGTTGATGTTTATGGGAAAGCAGGATTAATACGAACGAAGTTTGACATCAAAGAAAACAATAAAAAAGTTGTTGATGAAAGTGGTACAGACTGGGTATTTGGACTAGGTGCTAAGGTTGATTTTGGCAATCACAATCTACTACTTGAATATTCCAAAATTGATCCAAAAGATACTGCTCTTGATGTGTTATCTGTGGGCTACCGTTACGAGTTTTAATAATACAAAACTATTCATGGTGGCGTTGCTTTTAACCATTTTCAACCTCATTTTGTGATGCTATCAACTTCTTAATCAGCCCATTCATTTAAGGAGTCTCTGATCAAGTCATTAGCCATTTCCCCTCTCAGGAAATTCGACTAGATTTAATCAGTAGGCTCCTTTAAGGAAACCCTGATCAAGTCTCAATCGTTTTTTTGAAGTTAAAATTCGCTCTATTTTTGCTATAAAATATCGCAATATTTAGTGCTTTGCTTGCAAATGACTTAAAAGCGTATGCAGAGTGACTATTACTCCATTTTCTATCAAAAATTGAACAATTTTTTCCTTTCAAAAAATTCGATCAGACTTAATCAGAGCTTCTTAACAAGAATGTAAGGAGACACTCATGTTAAAAACTATAAAACAAACGTTTATATATCTTTCTGCAATCATACTTTTAGCTACATCACCCAGCCTTACAGCTGAAAACTACCGCATCGATACCGAAGGCGCACACGCATCCATAAACTTCAAAATAAAACACCTCGGCTACAGCTGGCTAACAGGTAGATTCAACGATTTTAAAGGTGCTTTTAGCTACGATGCTAAAAATCCCAATCAATCAAAAATATCCCTAACGGTGCAAACCAAAAGTGTCGATTCCAATCATGCCGAGCGTGATTTGCACTTAAGAGGCAAGAAATTCCTAAACGTAAAAAAATTCCCAACTGCAACCTTTGTTAGCACCAGCTTTAAACAGTCCAGCAAGCAATCCGCACAGCTAACGGGTGACTTCACTCTGCACGGTGTAACACGCCCCGTCACTATGAAAATAAAAGCAGTCGGTGCAGGCAAAGACCCTTGGGGCGGCTTTAGACGAGGCTTTGAAACGCAGCTGACCATTCGTTTACATGATTATGGTATGAAGCACAGCCTCGGCGCGGCATCGGAAGAATTAACACTAGATATTTATATGGAAGGCGTGAAAGATGATAAGTATTTGTTTGAAGTAGACTAGCTCTGTACACGACAAAATATAATTTGATCATAGGGTGCATGGAATACACCCTACAAATATCTGCTCTATATTGCACATGATCTGAAAATGCCGCATACAAAAGACAAGATACTTATTGAGAGCCGTTATTCTTACCTGAATCCGTGGCTTCAATGCGGATAACTATGCAAATATCGCCCAACCAAATCAATACGATTCGTTAAAATAATCCCGCCATACTGCTTGGGAATATTCTTAAGGCTTTCCAAGCTATCAATACCGCTACTTGCCTTACCTTTTTCATGCGCTCCCATTAATACAGAACGACTTCCCACCTTTCTTAAACGCGCCTCAAACCGATGAGGCCAACCCCAGATTAACCACTGATAATTCTCAGGAATAGGTACAAAACTAGCATAGCAAGGCTTTGGCATACGCCCTGTCCAGCCTGTCAAAATATACGATTTCACACACGCTTTAGACTGCTCTTTAGATAGCGTCTTTATATCTTTATTACGTGCAATAAACCTCTTGATTCCAACCCCTGTTCCATAGACAGACAAGCGTTTACGGTTTGCAATATCCTCGTACTTTTTCAAGTAAGCAGTCAACTTCTCCGACTCATCAACGCTCTTACTTTTAATATTAATCAGCAACCCAATATCAGGGAACTGCTTAAACACCTCGCTCAGCGTAGGCATAGCACCCACAAACTTGCCACGAAATGGATATGTTTCACCACCATCCGCCGTGTAGCCATAACCAATATCCAGACTTTTCAAATACACGCTCGACTGCTCACGGGTTACGCCCTTGCCATCGGTTCTGCATTCCAGCGTCCAGTCATGAAAGACAACAAACTCCCCATCTGTGGTCGGGTGTACATCAAATTCAATAATATCTGCCCCCAGGTTAATCGCCTCTTGCATAGAAGCCAGCGTATTTTCCAAAAAAGCATGACGTGGTTTATCAATACGCGAAGCCGTGCAAGAATCAGAAGTAATACCTGTAGGGTCAAAGGTTTGATAAAGCCCACGGTGGGCAAGAACCTGTAATGATTGTTTATGGGAAGGAGCTAATAGTGAAGTGTTCATTGTGCATGAACCCAGAATTGCCATAAGAACAATAGCAATGAAAACTTTCCTTTTAAATTTCATAAAACACTCAGTAGGTTGGCGCTGAGGAACGAAGCCCAACAATGCCACCACTACTTGTTGGCTGTGCAAGCTCAGCACCAAGCTACTCAAAAATAGGTCGTTTTAATGGCTCATCAACAGGAAAATCAGGCATAACACCAAACCCCTTCCTACCCGCCAACATACTGCCAGGGAACTTGCTCACCATTAAATTATAATCTCGCACCAGACGAATATAAGTAATTTGCGCTTTATTTACGCCCTCCTCAGATGCTTTCAACTGAGTCAGTTTTTCCTGAAACGGTGCATTAGCTTTTAAATCAGGAGAACTATCAACCGTCGATAACAAACGATCTACTGATAAGCCTAACTGTTTCTGGGATTGTGTAAATTGCTCAAACGAAGCAGGCTTATTCAACTGCTCAACATTCATGGGAACAGATAGCGCCTTCTCATTCGCCGCAGCAACCTCATTCAAAGCACCACCCAGCTTAGGTAAAGAAGCCAGCAAATCAGAGCGATGCTTATATTGCTCCAATAGCTCAGTCCATGCGCCATTCACCCGCTTATTATCATCCTCAATCTTGCCAGAAATACCCACGGCATAAAATACGATAAGTACAATAATACCAACGATGTATGAGATGGCTCGTTTCACAGCAATTCCTTTTTAAAGTTCCTCGTTGCGCGCATCATACCTAATTTTTCGTGCCTTTCATGTGTTTCGTGGTCAACATCAAACAAACGGCAACACCCCATGATCCTGCCAAGGATGCTTTTGCCCCCACCAGCGCTGCGCTAATGTTCCATAAATCGCTCTAAAATCAGTGGTGTGCTGGACATTATCATTCTCATCCAGCTTGCTAAGATCGGGGTGCTTACCATATAAACCGCCCTTTACATTGCCACCAAAAACCATATGTGCCGAGGCCGTACCATGATCCGTTCCTGCGCCTTTATTTTCTTTGATGCGGCGTCCGAATTCGGAATATGTAACCACAACAACTTTATCCCATAGCTTCGCCTGCTTCATCACTTTGGCAAAGGATGATATGCCATTGGCAAGCTGGAATAGTGAGTTACTTTGTGCCGTAATCTGACCTGAATGGGTATCAAAACCAGTTTGTGTGACTTTGTATACGGGGGAATCCACACCACTTACAATCATCTGTGCCACTGATTCCAGGTTGTGCCCAAGATCACCTGTAAAGTGTCCGCCTACAGAGCGCGGATTACTTCCTACTTTTTCTGCAATTTGCCGCCCTATTTCGTAGGTTTGATGTTGTAAATGCGTTACATGAGCAATCGCGGGGTTAAAAGAAACAGGCTTAATATCTTCTAGCTTTTCTAGTGATTTTAAAAATGACTTAGGATTTTGCATGGTAATGGCGTTCACCTGACTTCCTGCAAGCACACGCGCATGATTCACGCTTTTATCTAGCACAATGCCGTGCAATCCTTTTTTGTAATCAGGCAATACTCGCGCCAGCCAGCCGTAATTTACGTCTTGCCGAGAGGCACTTTCCCAGACTTCTAGCGATTTAAAGTGCGAGAGAATCCCTTGCGGATACCCCACGCCTTCAACCCATGCCATATTGCCATCTTTCCACAGGCTTTCTAGCTGCTTGAGTTGGGGGTGCATTCCCACCGTATCATTCAGCTTGATTAACGTGCGCTCTTTTAATGCGATTTTGGGGCGGAGGTTCTGATAAGCACTGTCATCATAATGTACCAATGAGTTAAAGCCATCGTTTGCCCCTCTGAGATGCACCAGCACAACAATTTTATCTTGATAAACAGGGGGCTTGGCAAATGCGCTCTCTGACAAAAAACTACCCGCTGTAGCCAGACTTGCTAACTGTAGAAATTTACGTCTATCCATAAGTCACCTAAATAGGTTAAGTCGTTACATAACAGCCTACCACAAACCACAAAACCAGCAATAGTGGATAATAATTACTCCTAACATCGGATAATATTGGCTTTACCAATGTGCTTGCACCCACTACTCTGTTAATCATGAAAATTCTACCTCGCCCCACCACAGGCAAATTGCTTGAAAATGATGATTCTGAACTCAGCCCCTTACTGAAGCGTATTTTTGCCGCCCGTGATATTCATCACAATAGCGAGCTGGAATTTAACCTCAAGCATCTTCTCCCCATTAGTTCTTTGGGAAATATTGATGCTGCCAGCGATTTACTGGTAAAGGCTGTTATACAGCAACAAACTATCCTTATTGTAGGTGATTTTGATGCAGATGGAGCAACGGCTACCACGGTTGCAGTACGCGCACTGAGGTTAATGGGGCAACAAAACACCCATTTTCTTGTGCCCAACCGCTTTGAATATGGCTATGGACTCACCCCTGAAATTATTGCCGAAGCAGCACGTTTTAACCCTGACCTTATTATCACGGTAGACAATGGTATATCCAGCATGGCGGGTGTTGAAGCTGCTAAAAAAGCGGGTTACAAGGTATTAATCACAGACCATCATTTACCTGGTAAAGAAATCCCTGATGCTGATGTGATTGTGAATCCCAACTTGGCTGATGACTCTTTTGAGTCGAAGAATCTGGCAGGTGTTGGCGTTATTTTCTATGTCATGCTGGCGCTGAAAAAGGCATTAGCAGAGCAAGGCTACTTCGATAAGAATAATATCCAGCCCCCTAACCTACTCACTCTGCTAGATCTTGTAGCCCTCGGCACAGTGGCAGATGTTGTGCCTCTCGATAAAAATAACCGCATTTTGGTGGAACAGGGCTTGCAGCGTATCCGCGCTCAGCAGTGTTGCGCTGGTATTGCTGCCTTGTTTCGTGTTGCCAAGAAAAACAGCCAACGCGCCATTACCTCGGATATTGGCTTTGCCTGTGGACCCCGATTGAACTCAGCTGGCAGGCTGGATGATATGTCCATCGGTATTGATCTTTTGCTTTGCGATGATCCTCATAAAGCGTTTGAAATAGCGGTAACACTGGACAATCTAAATGTAGAACGTCGTGAAATAGAAAATAGTATGAAAGCCGAAGCCATGCAGGAACTGGAAGCGCTTAACTTGCAAAATACGGACAATATCCCTCCTGTTTTCTGTCTTTATAATGATAGTTGGCATCAAGGTGTTGTTGGCATTCTGGCTTCACGCATTAAAGAAGCTTTCAATCGCCCTACCCTGATCTTTGCCCCTGGTGATAATGGTGAGATTAAAGGCTCTGCACGTTCCATAGCAGGTTTGCACATGCGCGATATTTTGGATGAAGTGGCGACTCAGAATCCTGACCTTCTGCATAAGTTTGGTGGTCATGCGATGGCGGCGGGGTTGAGCATTGCTGAAGTTGATCTTGAGAGATTTACCAAAGCAATTACTAAAGTTGTACTGAAGAACAGCGATAAAGATACTTTTCTGGAAGTCCATCATACCGATGGTGAGCTACAGAGTGATGAGATCTGCCTTGAAACAGCTGAGTCATTACGCAATGCCGCACCGTGGGGGCAACATTTTCCTGAGCCGCAGTTTAGTGGCGAGTTTTGCATTATAGAAAAGCGGATTTTGAAAGATGCGCACGTTAAATTAGTGCTGCAACCTAACGAGGGCGCAAACCAGACAGTCGATGCCATTGCCTTTAATGTTGATCTTGAAGCATGGCCCGAGAAAGGGGAAAACATATCCATTCTGTATCGGTTAGATGTTAATGAATTTCGTGATATATGCACGCCACAGTTGATGATTTCTCAGCTGCTGTAAGAACCCCTTTATATTTATTCAGGGCGCTGGAACGCCCTTACTACATTATCGCGCCGAAACATAGTAATGAGATAGCACATACTAATTAATTAACAATTATTTACGTTTGTTTAGTGTATTTTTAGTTAGAAAGGCACAATCTGCTAATAATCACATCATTTGTCATGTTTTTGTTGTGAATATAGCTCCAGCTGTTTAAACTGCCGCGCATAATGAAATCCTAATACACGAAGGTGTCGGCACATGCACTTATCATCACTACTTCCTTTCCTCGCCTGGTTTAAACTCATCAGCAAAGACACCATCAAAGCCGACATGATTGCCGGTTTAACAGGTGCCGTTATTGTATTACCACAGGGAGTTGCATTTGCCACCATCGCTGGTCTGCCGCCAGAATACGGTCTTTACACTGCAATGGTCACACCGATTATTGCCGCTCTTTTTGGATCATCCCTACACTTGGTATCAGGGCCAACAACGGCCATTTCTATTGTCGTATTTTCTGCCATTAGCCATCATGCCGAAGCAGGCAGCCCTGAATTTATATCTCTCGCATTAACACTTACCTTCCTCGCGGGTGTTTACCAGCTAGCTTTCGGGCTTGCTCGACTTGGTGCATTGGTTAATTTCGTTTCTCATACCGTAGTTATTGGCTTTACAGCAGGTGCAGCCATCCTGATTGCAACCAGCCAAATGAAACATATTACAGGTATTGAAGTCCCAAAAGGCACATCCTTTCTTCATACATGGATGGATTTATTTCAGCAGATAGGCAGCACAAACACCTACCTTCTACTGATTGCATTTGTCACTCTCTTAAGCGCGATTGTATCGAAGAAGGCTTTTCCAAAGATGCCTTATCTTCTGATTGGTATGATCACAGGCAGCCTACTAGCGCTACTCTTTAAAGATTACGCCGAGATTAAACTTGTCGGAGAAATACCAGCTCAACTCCCTCCTTTCTCTGCACCTGATTTTTCTTTGGAAACAATCAAAATGCTCGCACCAGAAGCCTTCGCTGTCGCACTACTTGGGTTGATTGAAGCCGTTTCCATAAGCCGTGCCATTGCCACCAAATCCAATCAGCGCATTGATTCTAATCAGGAGTTTATTGGTCAGGGCATGTCGAATATGTTTGGTAGCTTCTTCTCTAGTTACGCGGGTTCTGGTTCGTTTACTCGTTCAGGCATTAACTTTGAAGCAGGTGCAAAAACACCCTTATCAGCCATTTTTGCCGCTATATTTTTGGTGGTTATTGTACTGCTCATTGCTCCACTTACAGCCTATTTACCGATTGCAGCCATGGGCGGTGTTATCTTACTCGTAGCATATAACCTGATTGATTTTCACCATATAAAAGAAACGCTTAATTTCAGCAAGTCTGAATCAGCCGTTCTATTAACAACCTTCTTTGCCACTCTCTTTTTAGAGCTGGAATTTGCAATCTATCTGGGCGTATTGCTATCGCTTATCTTATTCCTTGCTAAAACATCCACACCGAATATTCCAACTTTATCTATCGAAGGAAAAGCTGGCGACCATCATCGCAAATTTATTGATATTCTAGAGAAGCCACTGGAAACATGCCCTCAGCTAAAAGTTATCCGCATTGATATGTCTATTTACTTTGGCTCAGTCAACCATATTCAAAAACGCATTACGCGTATTGTTGAAAAAGAGAAAATCTATCACATTCTTATTGAAGCAAGTGGCATTAACTTTATTGACTTGGCAGGTTCAGAAGTACTAGTTTCAGAAAATAATAGCTTGAAAAAACATGGTGGTGGTCTCTACTTTGTAGGTCTTAAACCCTCTGTTTATGAACACGCTGCAAAGTCTCACTTTATCAAGCATATCGGTAATGACCATTTCTTTGATGCTAAATCACTGGCCATTCAGAAGATTTATAAATATTTGGATAAAGATACCTGTGCTAACTGTAAGGTGAAGTTATTTAATGAGTGCGTATGACGTCTGAATTAGAGTCATCACTTTTTCGATTCAAAAAATAGTTTTTTGGAGCGATAAGCTGATAATAATAATGCTATAATGTGCGCTTTAAAATTTACAGAAGCTTTGATCATCGCCATTCAGAGCTTCCCAAGCACTTTCTTCAAGTGCAGTCGGAGAGCCACCTATGGAATTATTACTAGATGTACACGTCTGGAGCGCCTTTCTTACCCTTACCGTTTTAGAAATAATTCTAGGCTTTGATAATATTATTTTTCTGACCTTGATGGTCAACCAGCTTCCAGAAGAAAAACGTCCCTTTGCACGCCGCTTTGGCTTGTTAGGCGCGATGGTGACTCGCCTCCTCCTCTTATTCTCTATTGCATGGCTTACCAAACTTACCGCTCCACTCTTCCATATTGCATGGCTTAATGATCATGCTGTTTCAGGTAGGGATCTTATCCTCATTGCAGGTGGCTTATTCCTCATCTATAAAGCAGTTCAGGAAATTAATACCACGATGGATGGCGAAGATGATGAAGCAAGCCTGCCCAAGAAACGCGCAGTTAGCATGATGGGGATTATTGCTCAGATCGCATTGATAGACATTGTATTCTCACTCGATTCAGTGATTACAGCGGTGGGGCTTGCAGATGAATTTCTTGTGATGGCAGCCGCTATTGTTGTTGCTATTGGCGTGATGCTGTTTGCTGCGGAAGCAATTGGACAATTTATTGAAGATCATCCTAGTGTGAAAATGCTCGCACTTTCATTTTTGGTAATGGTTGGAGCAATTCTGGTTGCTGATGGTGCTGGGCATCATATGCCTAAAGGGTATTTATACTTCTCTATTGCGTTTGCTATTGGTGTGGAAGTGCTTAATTTGAAGATGCGGAAGAAGGCTTCGGTGAAGCAGCTGGCGTCATCCTAAGAATCTGATTATTCTAATTACTGAAAGGAGTCTTCTGCACATTTCCTGCAAAACTCTTCTGCAAAAAAATCATATACCATCACAAGCCTTGCACAGTTATCCTGCATACTTAGCGCATGATCACTTCGGCAATCACATCATTAACCCACTCTAGCAACATGCTACTAAAACAACCTGCAAAATTTGCAGGCATCGTGTTTAGCCTTTGTATTGTCATTGCTTCAATTATTCTTTACCGCCCTGTGTTTTATTGGCTCACAGTAAAAATGTCGCTGGCAAATGGCTATCTGCATATTGTTGCTTTGCTGGGTTTGATAGCACTTGGTATCTATCGTTTATCAACTTTAAAACATCACCCCTTTCACTTGCCCGTAGTTTTTCATATCGGTGCTTTACTTTGGATTCCTGCCAGTATTCTGTATGTATTAAATGAAGCCTTTGTTGACTTTCACACCTTGTCTGGCGCTTTATTTATTGTGTATCTATATGGATTATCTGGGCATTTCATCAAACGAGCACTATGGCAATCTATGCTATTACCTGTGTTGCTCACGATTTTGGTGCTGCCCTTTGAACATTATCTAGATATTTACCTCGGCTTCCCATTGCGTTTGCTTAGCGCAGAGTGGGCGGCTTCTGTATTGCACTTTACCAAGCTCCCCCTTGTTACGGTTGAGTCTATATTGGTTGTTGATAACAAAGCAGCGATTGTTGACCTCGATTGCAGCGGTATTAACAGCCTGTGGATTGGCATGATTTTTTATCTACTGCTGACTTGGATTGAGCGGTATGCCATCAATCTACGCTGGGCTGCTATTGGTTTTGGCTTGATGCTTATGTTGGTCATTGCCAATGTTTTTCGGATTGTTATTCTGGTAGTACTTGATCTGGTTCTTGATGCGCCCAAAGTGGCTCAGCTTTTTCATCAATCATTGGGATTACTTGGGTTTGTGATTTCTTGCCTAGTGGTTTGGTGGGTATTGCAACGCTTTGCTAGTAGATCAGTTATCAATAATGAACAGGCTTCTTCTGCAAGCCAAAGCTCACATGTATGGCATGCCCCTTTATTGATACTCACTATCATCCTAAGCTTTATTTTGCTGTATCAACCTTACCAACAAAGCGCATTAGCAAGCACTTCTCACCTGCTTCAACTAGATACTCAATATCCATTTGAGCCAACCCAGTTAAGCCCTCAGGAAGAAGCGTTTTTTGTATCAAATGATGCACTGGCACAAAAATATCTGGTATCACAGACCATTGAAGGTAAAGCCATAAAAGCATCTATGGTGCTGGTTTGGAGCCGCGCATGGAAGCCGCACCATGTACCTGAAAACTGTTATATCAGCCAAGGCTACTCTATTTCAGACCAAGGATTATGGCAGCTAAATCAACAGCATAATGTACGCTACCTTTCCTTAACCAAGCTCTCTCAACAACAAACAGGGGTCTACTGGTTTCAATCGGTAGATCGAAGCACACCCGATTATTCATCACGGGTTCTGGATAGTTTTGTACATCCAGAGCGTGAGTGGGTGATGGTTTCCATTTTGTGGGAACAGCCTGTAAATGCGAAAGAAACCACCCAATTTATAACAAATCTAAAGAGGCAACTCTATGAAAATCAATAAAGAAACTATTAAAAGACGCTCTGGCTACTTTGTCTTTTGGTCTTGGCATTTAATTTATGTGGTGCTGGTGGTTGGGCTAATTATTCCCGAATTATCATGGCCGCTTATACAAAGTGTTATCTCTGAAAATGCGCCTTGGCATTATGTTTTCTATGCTTTATTAATGATATTTCTACCCTTTGTCTCTATCTATCTGGGGGCAAAATATTTCAGGAAGAATTTCCGCCATTTAATGCAATATTTCTATGGCTTTGAGATGCCATTACTGTTTTTCACACTCATGCGGATGATGACTTTCCGTGATGCTAACGCAGGGGTGAGCTGGCTCGTGATCAATGTGCTAATTGCACTGGCTGCATGGTTTGTATTCCTATGGATAAGAAATAAAGCAGAAAACAAAGAAATACCATTGGTTAATCAGCCGCTTGCCATTATAGGCTCTACGATTTTAGCAATGATAGGATTGTACTTTGGCTCACTATTTATGATTATGATTTTCCCAGTGGCTATAGAGGTATTTCTTGAGATTTTCGGCTCATTATCACACATTCAATTTACTGATATTTTTCTGATATTTGCGAATCCGCTTATTTGGTTAGCAGTATTATTCTTCTTGTTTACCCTTAGTTTATTTGCTGTTCTACCTGTAGTTATGATTTATCTCTATATCAAGCAGTTTATTCAACGTATTCCTACATTACTTACCCCACAGAATATTGCCATTGTCGTTGCAACTATTGCGATTAACCTCGGTGGGTTTATGTATTTTAATCAGCAACCTCAGCAGGAAGTCTTTGCTTTGCTGGATGAGAAAATGCAGAAGAAAGAAGCGGAAGCAGAGCTGTTAACACACTCAAATGAAATAAGAGAAGGATTGCTAAATGCCTATCTAGCACGCTATCGCTATGTTTCAACAACAGGAATTAGCCAAAGTATTCAACATGATTATAAAAAGACATTTGGACTTAGTGATGAAATTGCCGCTATTCCGCAACATGCTTTTAACGCTCTTGCCACCCCATTTTTGTACAAAAGCGAAGACTGGAGTGACGTGGAAAAAGCCAAAGAGCTTTATGCCACTTTCTTTGATGCCCCCATTCAAAAAGCAGAGCGAGACGAGATACTCAGCGCAGTTAAACACAACTGGGAGCAGTCACGAGATAATGAAGCAGGATTACTGGATGCAGCCAATCATTATGTACATATCAACCAGCAGCATATTGATGTAAAAGAAGATTCTGGTGTAGCAACGATTATTGTTTCACAAGAGCTGGAGAATCTCACCCATCAACCCCGTGAAGCCGTGATGCATTTTAGCTTGCCTGAAAATACGGTATTAACAGGTGTCTGGCTCAGTGATGATAAAGACAAACCTAAAAAATATGCTTATATACTTGCCCCTAAAGGTGCGGCTCAGGCTGTTTATAAAGCAGAAGTAAACCGTCGGGTAGACCCTGCATTATTGGAACAAACAGGGCCTTATCAATATCGGCTTCGCGTATACCCTGTGCCAGCCAAAACAACCCTGACTCCGCAGACTGCTCCACTATTTATGCAGTTTGAATACCAGACATTAGCAAGTAATGATAAGCAGTGGGCTTTGCCTAAATTGTTAGAAAAGCGGAATCTGTTTTGGGATAGCAAAACGGTGTATCACTTAAATGGCAACGTGATTGACAATGAGAACATGGGTGACTGGCTGCCTCATGCTTTGCCCACACCTGCGGAAAAAGACGCTGCATCGGTACTATCATATCAACAAGGTAACCAGAATTTTATGGCTATTTCTCGTCAGCCTGCTAAAGAACATTTACCTGCAAAGGGGAATTTTGCTCTCCTTATTGATGGTTCTTATAGTATGACTGAGCATCGTGAGAGCATCCTACAAACGCTGGAAAAAGCAACTAAATCTGGTGCGCGATATACAACTTACTTCTGTCAAAAAGAGTGCTCAGTGCTGGAAAACTATGAGGCATTAAATAGCCAGATATTCTTTGGTAACACACAAACAACGGATCATTTGCTTGCTTTTAGCAAGGTTTCTGAGGGTGCTTATGATGCCGTGTTTTTGATAACGGATGATGGTAGCTATGAATTAAAAGCCGAAGCAACGACAGATGATTTTCAGCTTAACCTTCCTTTATGGCTGGTTCATCTAGGGGATACTCTGCCGTATGCCTATGATGACAATGTTTTGGATATGACTTACCAATCACAAGGTGGCATTGTAACGTCATTGCATGAGGCGCTGGTACGCTATCAGCTTTCACAGCAACCTGTTTCACGTGATTGTGGTGAGAAGAGCCAGCTCCTAAACATTACTCAGGATAAGCTGTGGCTACAAACGCACGATCCTGAAAAGCAATGCAAACCTCCACATAATCCTGCATTAAGGAAAATAGTTGCGGCTCAACAGATTAATCAAATGATACGAGAAGGTGATTTAAAGCAACTTGAATTTCTTGATCATCTTCATCATTTGGCTAAATCTGAAGGCATTATTAGCCATTTTTCATCCATGCTGGTGTTGGTGGATGATCGTCAAAAAGAAGCTTTGAAGAAAGCAGAAGAAGGTGATGATCGTTTCGAACGTGAAGTAGAGGATGGTAACCAGAATACAACACACCCAAATGATCCATTTGCAGTACCCTCTGTGCCAGAGCCTGAGGAATGGGCGTTGTTGATAATTATTGGGATTTTATTGAGTGTGGCAGTGGTGAGACGTAGGAGGTTTTCTCTTTGTGAAGAGGCTTTGTGGAAGGTTTAAAATATCTGCATATGGCTGACTATTTCACCTTCAAGCAATTCTATAATCCCCCTTCAAAAAGGGGGAGGTTTTTAGGTTAAATGAGGTGATTTATTCATTCACCAGAGGCACCCCTCTTTGTGAAGAGGGGGTGGGGGAGATTTAAAATCTCGGCATTACTGCTAATCACACCACCTCCAAGCAAACTCAAAACCACCTCAAAAAGAGCAAAACTAAAGCAACCGACTCCCCTTGGGAAACCGAGCCTTCAGAAAATCCTGCTGGCTTGCAATAATCCGATTACTATTTCTCAAATACAGATATTCTGCCCGATTCGGCGTAAACGGAACTGCCAGTAACAAGTGCCCCCACTCTTCCGGAGTCTTATTGCCTTTCGCATTATTACAAGCTTTACAAGCGGTTGCACTATTAGCCCAAGATTCATCATTGACCCGTGATTTAGGAACAATATGATCCCTCGTCAAATTTCGTGAAGAAAATGAATTCCCACAGTAAAGACACATATGACCATCACGAGAGAATAAACCTTCATTGGTTAATGGCGGCGCATAACTCGCATCCAAACGGTTAGCCAAAACCCTTTCTCTAGTTAGCAAAATAGAACCTATTTTGATGCTTGAACGCTGTCCAGAAAGGCGATTCACTCCACCAAGAAATACAAATTCTTCATCACCAAGGCTAGTAATAACCCGACCGCAAGCCGTCATGCTAATAGCATCACGATGAGTAATCCAAGAGCTTGGATTGCCCGCTATATCTAGCTGTAGAATTGGAATCATAAGTATCTCCTTGTGGAGTTATCTAAAATGGTCGGAACAGCAGGATTCGAACCTGCGACCGCCTGCTCCCAAAGCAGGTGTGCTACCTGACTGCACTATATTCCGTTTATTACACATACTTGCTAACTGTATAAATCAGCAAATGATAAAATTGGTGCGTCCGCTCGGCCATGATCCGAGATCTGCTAGATTAAAAGTCTAGGAGGCTGTCCGAGAACTAAAAACGCATGGCTTCCAAGGTAAGATTCGAACTTACATACATCTGATTAGGGAACCCTGATCAAGTCATGAGTGATTTTTTCAAAACCAGGCTTAATCAGTGCTTCCTTAACAGTCAGACCGCCTACCCAATAGCGCACCTGGAAAAAATATGCCTACGTGTATTGTTTTCTTTCCTCAAGATAAACAACACACCTATTACCTTTTATGTTTCCATAATCAGCGGTTCTTCAGAATATAGCTGCCATGCTTTTATCCCTAAAACTGTATGACTGCCCTTGCTTATTAGCTCGGACTATCATCTACCCTGCTCTTCATGATTCAGCGAGTTATCATGGCGCTCAATGGCTGTTGAGCTTTCAGCAATACGATTTTCAGTATCACGTTCATACCATGCCAACCTTACTCACTATCACCGAGTGTCCCGATGACTTGAGAACAGGGCTTGCGTAAATCGACCATTACTGGCGAGGAGTCAGTAGGCATTCTCCTCTTTGGTTATCGTCAAAGACCTTACGCGGCCTTTCTAGAGCGTTATCGTTCAGTGCTGAGCGTTCGTAGATAAGCGAAGCTTGTGAATAACGGGTATTTACAAGCTTCACTCGTCTACAAGGAATACGTCCTCAAGCCATAATCCCGATAACACGCATACTTTTATCAGGCATAAAAAAACCTGGACGCCTTTGCAGCACGACCAGGTTTATAAAAATGACTGGAAGGCGCTTACTTGCAACCTTCCAAAGGACTTATCGGAAGGTTATCTCATACCAAAGCCTCTAATCTCTATGAGATTGGCTAATGACTTCGGTAAGTTGTTATTTGGTTTACCTATAACATTCATGACAGTGCATAAATAAACATAAATTTCTGTCGCTAAAAACATCGGTCGCATGGGGGCAACAATGGTGTGCAATACCAGAGGTCTTATGCTTGTAAATGTTATAACGCGGTCATGCATTTTCGTTTTTGCTCCTGATTGTGTCGGGCATAAAAAAACCCAGTTGCACTGTGTACAAACCGGGTTCTTTAACTCGGAAGATACACACTTTTGATGTACCTTCTGATAAGTAAGAAAGCTACATCATATTAATATTTTGGGGCTGAGCGGAGCAAATGAAAAATTAACTATTTCACTATTTAATCCATTCTCTTTCCCTGCAAATACACAATTCAGACGCGGGTTAGCAGATAAATATTTACCTGTAATCCATTTATTCTGAGATGTATGTGTAAATGCTTTCATTGTAATTTCTTTAAATTCCTAACTAAATTTTGCAGCTACAAGTCTGTAGCGAATGTGGGCATTATAATGAAGAAAAACAAGAATTCAAGCTCTAATAACAAGAATCTTGGTTTTTTATGATAGGTAACTTATAATTATTAATTTAAACCATGACCTAATTAGATGATTAATAGACATTAAAAGTCATAACAAGCTTGTTTTTTTACCACAAGACACACAAACAACACGAAAATTAATTGTTTTTCCTTTCGTATCGTTCGTATATTTCATAATCAAATAAATGATAAACAAAGTAGTTACAAAATAATGCCCAAACAAACTAACAAAGAACACCGCCAAATGATCGGCATCCGCATCCGTCAAGCCCGCAAAATGGCAGGGTTCGATACCCTTGTCTCACTCAATAAACATTTCCCCAACTGGAGTAATAGCCGCCTTGGTAATTATGAAAATGGCACTTCCACACCCAGCCCTGTTGATATAAAACGCATTGCTCAGGCAACAGATACCAGCCCCTGCTGGATTATGTTTGGCATTGGTAGCATTCGATCAGAATCAAGGGATATTCAGGCGGTGCGACACCAAAACTTTAGCCAGATTTTTGAGAAGCTCTCTAAAGCTGAGCGCGTAGAATTACGCAATAAACTCAAACTAAAGCCAAAAGAGCTAAACAATCATCTAAATAACCCTTTTTTAGCCATCACAGCAACCATGTGCCATAAAATAGAAAAGTACTTAGGAAAAGCAAAAGGCTGGATGGAGGAGCAACATATTGATAATGATGGTTTATGTGACTTTTTCCCCGATGATATACGAGAAATTATGACAATTTATTCTGATCTGGATAGCGCTGGCAGAGGGATGTTTTTAGAGATGGCGAGAACCATTAATAAATATGCCTCACCATCATAACCCCTATAATTGTCACTCCCCGTCCCTTCGACTCCGCTCAGGGAACTATCGCACACAACCTAGCTCCCACAGGCAGAATCTATACATACAAAGGAAGCAAGCACTATTCCAGCTCAACTGTTTTTATCGCCTCCAAAGTCTCGGCATCAAAATAATACGCTGTTATTTCTCCCTGATAACGGTTTAGATAAACCCCCTGATCATTGATTATCATGCCACTCGGCATCCCCCTATCAACCTCTTCAGACGTATCTGCCTTGGCAATAACTCTATATCCTGAGCCATCTGCTCGTGAAATAGCAATAACATTTTCATCCTCAAGATCAAGACGACCATCACCATTGCTATCCTTTTCGACCACACGATATACAAGAACACGGATGGGATTTGCCCGATTATGAAGATCAATTTCTTCAGCCCGCAATTCAGAAATAACCATAATAAGCTGGTCATTAGTTTTAAATAGTCGTCGGCTTATTCCTGTTTTTGAATCAAAGAAAAGCATATTACGCACACCCTCTTTAGCATCTACTGATCTCACATTGGCTGACATGAGCGACGTCCCATAATAATGACGAAAGGAGTCCGTTCTCATTTTTTCTTCCACCACCTTCTTTTGTTGCCTCACTTTAACGACACTTTGGTCATACTGAGGATAAACCTGCCTACCTTCTCTCATATCCTTCATAATCTGCGGAATCGCCTGCCAACCAATAGTCAACAGCATCAATACTGCAATCAGCACAGCATTAATATTCCATAAAATGCGAAAGAAGCCACTGGGGTATTTTTTATTACCATCCTTTTCCATACATTATTCCTTTATCTTTATTTTCAGATGCCTTGATAATCACTTGTATCTTATAGCGTACATGCCAAAATGACATCCCAAAAATACAACAAGATAAATCCCTAACATGATAATTTTCATCGCATTACCCCTAATAGGAAAAAACTATTAATGAGTGGGCAAATAACAATAATCTTCCTCTTAGCCGTTGCCCTTGGCAGCTACGTTCAAACTGTAACAGGCTTTGCAATGGGGCTAATTATTATGGGGATTACAGCCTCACTACAGCTCGCGCCTATTTCATTTATTGCTGCGGTGATTAGCCTCACTGCGCTCGTGAATGTCATTCTCGCGGTATATAAAGACCATCACCATATTCACTGGAAATCTATTCGTATCATTGCCCTTGGCTTTTTCCCTGCTATGGTTGGCGGTTTGTTTCTGCTGTATTTTCTTGATAAACATTCGACACAGCTTCTGCAACTTATTCTAGGGATTGTGATTATGCTGGGAGGCATTTTGCTGATGCTAAAACCCCATCCTCACAGTACTCTTTCCCCCTCACCCATTACCTTCCTAGCAGGTATGGCTGCTGGCATTATGGGCGGATTATTTAGCACAGGCGCTCCGCCATTAGTGTATTACCTGTATCGGCAACCTCTGAGCATTAAAGAAATTCGTAGTACATTGCTAACAGCCTTTATGATGGCAACGATAGGCAGAATCACCTTTCTCAGCTCACAAGGGCATTTGTCACACGATATTCTTACCATCAGTCTCTACAGCCTACCAGTGGTTATCTTCTTCACTTGGCTTGGCAAAACCTATCCACCAACACTTAGCGATATTAATATGCGCAGAGCTGCATTCGGTCTTCTCATCTTGCTTGGTCTTTCTACAGCGTGGACGGCACTATTGAGATGAACGAGGTATAATCAGCAAAACAGCGCAAGGAAAACGCCTTATGAAAAGCCCACTTCTTTTTATCATTTTATACACAGCTATCAATGCCGCTGCATACGCCAATAAAGCTGACATTATCGACGTAACAGCTACTCAATCTGATGACAAAAGCTGGCGCTTTGATGTCACCGTCAAGCATGATGATGAAGGCTGGGAACATTATGTAAACGAATGGATAGTCGTTGCGCCTGATAATAGAATACTTGCAAAAAGAACACTTTATCACCCCCATGTACATGAGCAACCCTTTACACGAAATATTCAGGATGTGAATATTCCTGATGATATAGAAACAGTTAGAATCATAGCTCAAGATAGTAAGCATCATGGCGCAGGAAAGATCATCACCTATGACCTAAAGAGGAAGGAAATTATCACCGAGGCAAGTAAGGACGATCAAGAAAATGCTGATTAAACGGGTCGAAATTTTCAAAACCCAAATCAACCCGCACTTTTGACACAAACCTTGCAAATAGCTTATTATTTACACAAACATTAATAGTCTAGCAAGTGTTGACATGCACTTAGGGTATTGCGATATTTTATAGCAAAAATAGAGCGGATTTTAACTTCAAAAAAACGATTGAGACTTGATCAGAGATTCCTTAAGGAAGCTCTGCTGTAGCAAATATTAAGAGCCATCTAATAGATACGACTATGCAAAAAGATAAACATAATAAGCCAGAGG
>JAUTBV010072980.1:0-19518 GCA_032361325.1 Lepetodrilus fucensis
GCTTCTTTATACATGATGCAAAAGGGACATAACTCTGTTTGCTTGCACATATTCCTATTAGAACAGTGATACATCAATGACATAAATAGTGGAACATTCCCCTATTTAATATAAAATATAGTTTGTTTTATAACTATCGAGTGCTTGGGGATAAGTACATCAGTAAATAAAATAAATTGGGTGGATAAATCAAGCGTAATTAGTCTCAGATCGAAATTCGTTTGTCCGATTATATATGTTTAACAACTGTGATAGTATGCCTTTAATATTTATTAAATCCATAATCGTTCATAACATCCTATTGAGTAAAATAATTACCTTGATTGTGTTCTAAATAACTTGACCCAGACAGGAAATATCCATATTTGAACAGCGTGAGTCACCCATATTTCACATTAATTGGTCTAACTCAGACTTGACCCAAAACAATACATGCATTCATACAACCAATATATGACACAATCGTCTACAAAGGGTATACAATCTAGAAATAGATAATAGTTATAACTATACATAGACGGTTCTGTAAATGCACTTCTCGTGTTAGACTTCTACTTCATGTCAAGACATCTTGTTCAGACAAACCAGTCAGCAAATCTAACACTGTCCGGATCTGGTAGGAACAGTTGTTAGTTGACATTGAAATTACTGTGATTCCTGTTTGCTAGTTATGTCCTAGTATGACAGTCGTTAGTTATGTTCTAGTTATTGCTGCTTATAATTTTGTTATTTCCCTTCATAGTGTTGGCTTATCGTGGAACGCACGAACATTATTATGACAATATCCCTCGTCTGACCTAAAGATATTGCATTTATTGAGACACTTGACTGGTACCCATGTATAGATGATTGCATTGGAACAGTGCGCATTATTGCATCATTAATTAAGAGTAAGAACTCCACTGGTACGCGAAAGGAACACACCCCTGTTTCAAGCTTCTTAAAACATAGATCTACAGTCAAACACTTTCCGATTGAAAACTACCATTCGAGATTAAATGAAAATTAAATAACCCTTATACCGGGTATATAAAATATGTTATGTCTTGTGTTAGCAAATCAGTGTTGAATAAATGTCGATGTCCATGTCTCTCCGCTTAACCCTGACTAATGACTCCCGCGGTATTCATGAAGGGGCTTGTCAAAAGATTCGAGTGTGTCCGAATGGAATGGTAACTACCTGATGGGCAAAGTAGAACGGCTGACAGTGCACGTAGCATATTGATGTGTGATTGATACATGTCATTGATTGTAATTCCTACTGCAGACAGCATTATGTTATCAAACTGGATGTAAATGGTAGGGGTGGAACACATCATTAACAGCGTAAATAAAGTCCGCATGACTTACAGCAGCTTCACGTGTCTAGCCAGTTAGAGCTTGATTGATGTGAACCGGAAGTCTCACTTACCGGCTGCGCATGAGCCCGAGTGAAGTCCTATCCTAAGTTTGAGCTGGTAAGCAGGACAGTGCGTGACCTTGAAAGACCATATTGACTGCAGAAGATCCAGCGCCATGCTGGCGATTTCCGTCACGTGTTTATTTCCATTTCTGTCCGGAAGTCCGCTGACGACCATATACGCATCTCCGATTGTCTCCACCTTGTATACGTTGTGCGTGCTAATAGTGGAGTCGAACATGGTGTACAGGTCGTTGAGAAGGTCCACCACCTGAGACAGAACTCTAGCTTAGAAATAGTTGTCATTAACAAGATTAGCCTTAAACACGCCCACGTTAGATACTTGCCTCAGCATACCACACATACACATATAATGAATACTAGTTCATACAATTATTAATTAAAAGACATAATACATTCGAAAACGTGTTTTGTTACATAATTTCATTAACATGGCAGATGTATCAATGAAATAGTAAGCAAAGATCATGTTGACATCCGAGTTAGGGAGAGTGGGCGTGGTCACCTGGATGGGGGTACTACGGGAGGAGAGGTCGGTGAAGCCCACGATGTCCGAGAAGTAGACAGTGACGCAGTCGAAGATCTCCGCGTCCACCTTCGTTCCGCTCTTCAGCTTATCCGCTATAGTCCTGTAACACATGTAATACATGTAACACATTCTGTGAGTGGATATATCCACACAGGCAATATCTTCACGGTAGATTGATATGTCTACATAGACGATATCTTCACAGTAGATTGATATGTCTACACAGACGATATCTTCACAATATATTGATATGTCTACACAGACGATATCTTCACAATAGATTGATATGTCTACACCGACGCTATCTTCACAATAGATTGATATATCTACACAGACAATATCTTCACAATAGATCTCCATACAAAATCAACATAGACGTCATGCTAACATCGTAAGACCTCTATACAAACCTTTACATAGACCACACCTGCATTCACATTGACCACACAGGCGACACACGGACCAACATACCTCCATACAGACCTCCATGCAGACCACGCAGACCTCCACATAGACCACACAGACCACACACTCACCTGGGCAGCATCCTGTAGAGCAGGGTGTCCGATTTCTTCCTCTCGTCGATGAGGTCGGAGGTCCTCTGCTCCACGATCTCCTCCAGGTTGTTGGCGTACTTCTCCAGCATCCGGATCATGTTGTCCACGATGTTCACCTTCCTGTGGGCGAGACACGCAGTGTTAGGAGTGTAAGGTACGTGGATTTACAATGTCAAATGTCAAATGTCCCCCTTCCTGTGGGCGAGACAAGCTAAGTGTTGGGAGTGAGGTACGTGGATTTATAATGTCAGTATCAAATGTCCCCTTTCTGTGAGCGAAACACGCTAAGTGTTGGGAGTGAGGTACGTGGATTTACAATGGATTTACAATGGCAAGAATAAGTGTCCATCTTCCTGTTGGAAGGATACGCTTGGTGTTAATACTGGGGTACATAGATATACAATGAGAACCTAACAACTAACCACTAGAATATCCTACTTTCACTTTGGTCTGTAAATGGAATAAAAAGCAATCTAAATTGTTGTTAATGTTTCCTTGGGAATACGTATCTGTCATTGCGTATCTGTCATTAACTTTAAGACAGTTTCTCGTTATTTTCCGGGGCTTTTTTCCAGGGATCTTACTGTTTTCAGTTTTTAATTTAATTTTTTAATTTCACATTTATTCTTATAATTTCCTTGGTGATGCATAAGTACTATTGGGTGTTGGTAATCTTGCTGCAATTGGTATTCTACTGACCTTCCTTTATTAAGGCTGAGCAGTAAGTGTTTTAACGAGGACACGGAGGGTCTGTTCTCTGGGTTCTCGTCCCAACATTTATATAAGATGTTCAAGGCGGCTTCAGGGACGTCCTTGAACAACGCCGTCTTCTCGGTAAGTTCCTGTTCTTCCACGTGCGGTCGGTACGGCGGCACCCTCTTGGCCTTCACCTTCTGTATGACCTCTACAACGACACGTGGTGCGGATAACAGATGTTGATCTAGGTGCTCATGTGTGTGTCAGTTCAATCAGTTATTGATTTATTTATTTATTTTGAATTGGTGTTTAGAGTCGCTTTCTAGATTATTTCACTAATATCACGACTTGTCAGTTTAGGGCAGGATGAAACCCGCAACATCCGTAGAGCGGAATGTTGCAGGAAAGCTGCGAGCACGGGGTGGCACTGACAGACCAAGGATTATATCTGCATTGTCAGACAGTGCATCCTATGAACATCGCGTCAGAGCGAACATTGATGCCGGGCCCCGTGGCGGGATTTCAACCTGGAACATGTGGGTCCGAAGTGCAACGTTCTACCACGGCGCTACCACCCGACCCACTCAATCAGGATTGTTATAATGTACAATACTAGTACATGTCTATAGAGTCGCAGCTTACTGTACCTACCTCCAGGCGTATTGAAGAACGTATCATACGGCTGTCTCCTGTAAAGAATCTCGAACATTATCACCGCGAAGCTGTACACGTCGGCTTTCTGTTGCCCGTGGGGCAGCAGCTGCTCGCTAGAGCGGAGAAGTTCCGGTGATGTCCAGAACTGTCCTGAAACATGAAACACGCAATACGTTATACTGAAACATGATACACGCAATACGTTATACTGTGGCCTTCTAAATACACTGACTTGTGTACATGGGTGAGAAACTGTCATGTTAGTAGCAATTATTAGGCATGAACATCCATGGACATGCCCACCTTCTCCAGGGTATATTTGGGTCTTATATCTTACAAGTGTTAAATATTAGACCAACCTTGTGCAATCTTGTAATCAGAATCTAATTTCTTGGTTTGTATGCGCAGTTCCTTCATGCCGAAGTCTGTCAGTTTCAACACCCAGCGGTTGTCCACCACACAGTTGCTGCTCTTCAGGTTGCCATGGTAATGCAGTGGAGTGGGATGCATGTAGCACAGTCCCTGGTAAATAGACGTCTGATTATATCATTCCAATTGCTAACAAGAACAAAACACAACACCTCCTTCCTACTTGATGTAACCATATGGAATCTACAGATGGTTTAATACCAGCACAGAATAAGCTGATGAAGATGAGGAGGAAGAGGAGGAGGATATGAAGAAAGTAACACTGTCATAGTTAAGGATCATACAACAATGATTATGGTGTTGAGTGTCCTATAGGAAATAATATGGGATTGTTTAGATTGATGTAAACCAGTATTGGCAGTTCCAGTGCAGATTATTTGTGTAATGTGACAATGAATTGGATTAAATGCAGAATTAACGTAGGTTCTAAAGTTCACAATAAATGTACAATAGATACTAACGTTCACAAGGTCATTTAGCAGACTCATCTTGAACATCCAGTCGAGGTGGATGTCGTCGTTGCCAATGATATCCTAGAAACATAGTCATAGATATATGTCACCGGTCTCATTGTCTTTCAGGCCGCTCAGAACAGTTGTAGTGCTACAATAGTTGTAACTGGGCTCCCGCCACAATATAAAGTGTTGACCGTACTTGATAAAGGTGATCTCCTCTTTATCAAGTAATATCATGAATAATATATGTAATATGATGGTATATTAAGTATCAATACATTGTTTTTATTTTCAATCTAGCTCCCATCCCAACATTTCATAAAACATCTGTCTAGGAATGATGCCATCATGACTATCACTTAGGCCAGCCATGTGTGACACAGCGAGGACGTCAGTCGCCACCACTGAGAACAGGGGTGCGTTCAAAGTGGCAAAGGCTTGTGAGCGGCTTATAAGTGGCTTACAAAACTAGCAACTGTCGCAAGAGTCGTATGAACCGAACATGGGACAGGAAACCAGTTTAACTAAGTGGCTTACTCAGCCCTGTGCTGATTGAACGCACCCCTAGTACACTGTAAGTTATGTGATGGTTAGCACACGGCCCGATGGCGTTACGGTATATAATGCACGACGTTGAAGGAAGTAGCCCGAGGGTGCGAGGGCCCGGTAACGCCCGAGGGTCATGTGTTAACTGTCATATATCACGACAAGAATATAAAAATAAACCTTGTACACAAATTATAATATGAATATACATAATATGCGTTATTACATTTGTCCCCGTTAATAACGCACGGTCAATGTTAATAACGCACGGACACATGTTAATAAAGCATGGCCACATGTTAATAAAGCATGGCCAAATGTTAATAACGCATGGTCAATGTTAGTAACACACGATAAATGTAATAACGCACTCCTGATAATATACTCAAAGCACACATGACAGTGTATTACGAGAAAACAAGCGACACGTGTTATAGTTGGAGTGCACACCCTGGAGGGATATAATTATGTGCTCGGCAGTCACCATCACTGAGAACAGTGCGTTTTATCAGCACAGGGATGAGTAAGTCGCTTAGCTAAACTGGTTCTCTGTCTCATGTACCGTTCATACTACTCTTGAGACAGTGGCTAGTTTGGTAGCCGCTTGCAAGCGCTTGTGTCATTGAACACACTCCAGGTAGTGCTTTGATGTTCTCACCTCCAGACTTCCTTTGGAGCAGTAGTGATTGACCCAGCAGGGGAAGCGGTCATCAACGCAGATACCAATGAATGCGTTAACATTCTCGTGGTGCTGGTCCCTCATCTGGAAACATTATAACAATTCCTTAACTACAGGCGTCAACTTGCATTCCATATTGATTACTTGTCTGAGAATGGAATGGTAATTTTCTATACCTAGTGTTTCTATGACAATACATAGCGTGGACAGTATACATTCCATACTTTTTTGACATTATATAGTGATAACCTGACTTCCTTCATCAATGACAATTGTATGTGTACGAGCTGAATCAGTTGCTTTGATAATGGTATAAATAGCCGCATGTGTATACGTTAAACACAATAGCTATATGTTATTGCCCGCAAAGCAAATACGAGCAGCAGGCTGTGATTCCTGTTGTGATTTACGCTATCTCTCCGACTGCCTCTACGCTATCTCCCCGACTGCCTCTACGATATCTCTCCGACTGCCTTTTCGATATATCTCCGACTGCCTCTACGGACTACGCTATCTCTCCGACTGCCTCTACGCTATCTCTCCGACTGCCTCTACGATATCTCTCCGACTGCCTCTATATCTCTCCGACTGCCTTTTCGATATATCTCCGACTGCCTCTACGATATATCTCCGACTGCCTCTACGCTATCTCTCCGACTGCCTCTACGATATCTCTCAGACTGCCTCTACACTATCTCTCCGACTGCCTCTACGCTGTCTCTCCGACTGCCTCTACGCTATATCTCCGACTTCCTCTACGGAATACGCTATCTCTCCGACTGCCTCTACGCTATCTCTCCGACTGCCTCTACGCTATCTCCCCGACTGCCTCTACGATATCTCTCCGACTGCCTCTACGCTATCTCTCCGACTGCCTCTACGCTATCTCCCCGACTGTCTCTACGCTATCTCTCCGACTGCCTCTACGATATCTCTCCGACTGCCTCTACACTATCTCTCCGACTGCCTCTACGCTATCTCTCCGACTGACTCTACGCTGTCTCTCCGACTTCCTCTACGGACTACGCTATCTCTCCGACTGCCTCTACGCTATCTCTCCGACTGCCTCTACGCTATATCTCCGACTGCCTCTACGCTATCTCTCCGACTGCCTCTACGATATCTCTCCGACTGCCTCTATGCTATCTCTCCTAGTGCCTTTACGCTATATCTCCGACTGCCGCGTGGAGGTACTCACAGCCTTCAGCTGCAGCATCTCCGCCCTGGACATTGCCGTCAGGTTGGAGCCCTCAGCTATCTTCTTGATGGCGACAGTGTTGCCCTTGTAGTAGCCCACCGACGAGAAGACCTGACCTTCCCCAATTCCTGTATTGTCTAGTCTCATACTGCCGTGTTTACTGGATGCAATGGTGTGTAAGCTGATCTGGAATATCAAGAAATCTGGCTGGGATCAGGCCTAGAAAATGTATACTAACATGGTTCGAACATGATATAGGTGTGTATGCAAAATCAAATGTTCCATGTTAATAATGTATCTTAGTTGTATTCCAACATGTATGAGGACATGCTCACACGTTATAGAAATGTATCTGATTCCTATTGACGGATCTAGATAATAATTGCTGATCGTCGTTCCACATCATTGTGGAATATTCTGATGAACGTTCAACGCTTTTTGATGTCCACTACTATATATCTTCGCGTTGAGTGGTCAGCGGTTCGGGCAATTGCAATCTATAAGTGCAGTTTGGTTTATTGTGTTTATAAACTGTATAGTTTACGCCATGGCGTAGACATGACTGTATATAGCATAACGGTTGGATAGGTTTAAGTGCAGACATACTTCATTATGTACACACTAGTTCTAAGCATATATAGCATATGTTCGTGCACGAAATGTCATTAGCGTATCTGTTCTCGTTGTATAAACATGTATAATAGAACTAATATTGTGAGTGAACTGTCTGTGCCAGAGTCTTCCTCCAGACCCGACCTACCTTTGTAGCTACCTTAATGAGCGAGTGAGTTCATGAGAACCTCCACTATTACCTAGGCCGTATATGTTAACATTGTAAATATGTCACTTATGATAATGCATTAGTGTAATTGTCTAATTGTGTGATTGTGTGATGGCATGATTCCGTGGCTTATCAAAAGTACTATTTTCAGTTTGCAAGTAAAACAAAAATACGAAAATTTAGAAATGGAATAATAATATCTGTGCTAGACAAATTTGTTTGGCAATGGCCTAAATTAAGTTTGTTATATTGCACAATGATGTGAATTAGGTTAATATCTTGGAATGCGGTCGTTAATGATGATCTGGAGCTTCTATTCCATGCACAATGAAAGCACTTAGCTGTCGTGGTAATCGCGACGTAGGTAATCACGGAAACATGAGAGACCATGGTACAGGTATACATCCAGTAATTAGACATCCGTGGAGCAGAGCTAGGCCACTTGCTAAGGATTCCAGTGACCGTCATTGATTACGCCTTAACGCGTGTCTCTAGCAGTGTCCGATGACATATTAAACATTGTCTGAGTCACGAATTCCGAGTATAAAATGCGGAACTAAACCGCGAACATACACTTAGGGACACCTGTACACAGTTAGTACACGTATGTATCATAGCGCACTTTTGCTTCTGTAACGCAGTTGGACACACACTCACACTACTGATACTGCCGACCAGTGGAGACTTGGTGAACTTGAGCTCGCTATAAGGAATCTGCCATAGTCGCATCTCTATCTCACGCTCCAGTTTAGACCGCCTGCGACACGAAAACAGAGGTGTAATACCGGTATAAACCCCGACATATGTGGTGATATACTACTACACCACACACACACACACACACACACACTTTTCCATCATCACCGCCACCGCCACCTTAGTAGTAGTAGTAGTAGTAGTAGTAGTAGAAGTAGTAGTAGTAGTAGTAGTATCGTAATTATTATTGTCATTGCCATATGGTTTGGTTTGACATTTACGGAGGTAATGTAATGATGATGGTATTACCTGTACGTGACAACTGCTACTATAGCAATCGTGACGAGAAATAGCGACCCCAACACTGACACAACAACAATGGTAGTCTGATCTGGAGAAAGAGAGAGAAACAAAAATGAATTGAAGAATTAATTGTCTGCATAATCTCAGAAGACAGCATACAGTTATGTCAAGATAAGAGCATGCCTCAATGTTTGAGGCAACGTTTCCGTCTCAGTCTGCCTGTGCATATATACACAACTAAAAGGTATACTTTCAGCGTCATAATAATAATAATAATAATGTACATATGTTATGTATCTTGCGCCAAATCAAAGCTAAGACACGCTCATTGGACCAATGGACCAGTACCTGTAAGCTATAGCTGTCGAGTCGGGTGAATTTGGGACTAGGTTTACAGAATATGTGTGTGTGTGTGTGTGTGTGCGTGCGTGTGTGCGTGCGTGCGTGCGTGCGTACGTGCGTGTGTTCGTGCGTGCGTGTGTGTGTGTGTGTGTGTGTGCGTGTGTGTGTGTGTGTGTGCGTATGTGTGTGTGTGCGTGTGTGTGTGTGTGCGTGTGTGTGTGTGCGTGCGTGTATGTGTGCGTGTGTGTGTATGTGTATGTGCGCGTGTGTGTGTGTGCGTGTGTGTGTGCGTGTGTGTGCGTGTGCGTGTGCGTGTGTGTGTGTGTGTGTGCGTGCGTGTGTCTGTGTGTGTATTATTCAAACAATATCGTCTGTAGCTCCGACAACATCAAATCAAACGCATTGTCAGCGCAGTCAGTGGGGCAGCTACGACAGAAATATCGCTTCTGAAACTTCTTTCAGGTTGCAAGATGACAATGTGTTTTCCACTAAGGTATATTGAGTAGTAATTAGTTATTTGTTCAGTAACTTCCGACTTCAGATGCGGTATTCCTGTTGTTTTCCTCAGAGGAAACAAGTAGGCGTATTAGTACACATGACATTGTGACACATATATAGTGACACACATGGTATTGACATGTAGTGACAGACATGATGTAGTAGCTGCACATTTTCATAAAAATAACAACGATTTTTCTAACTGAAAGTATAGCGACATGTGAAGTAGTTCGTGTAGTGATGCTACGATATCGAACTTATTGTGGAATTGACGTGCAGCTTGTCAATAAAGTTGATATTGGTTAGATTGAATACGAAATACATCGACATTTCTTAACGTGTTTAAAACAAGCTTCTTCTTCAGTAGAGATATTACAAATAAAAATAGTTCCTGTCTCGGGAAGCCTTCTATAGTTAAGATGGTGTGGTACAGAGTGAAGCTGGTGTGGTACAGAGAGATGGTGTGGTACAGAGTGAAGCTGGTGTGGTACAGAGTGAAGCTGGTGTGGTACAGAGAGATTGTGTGGTACAGAGTGATGCTGGTGTGGTACAGAGAGTGGTTGTCAGTACTTACAAGGGTTTTCCTCTGGACAGAACTCGTTCATAAAGCCGCACAGTGGGACGTCCAAGGGAGGTTTGCCATCAGGGGTTCCCCACACTATTTCATCCAGAATGTGAATTTTCTGAAATGTGCACGTTACAAATGTACTCGAAATGGTAAAACTGCATCAGACAATCTCACAGACTTGGAACTGACCAGAGGTATTGACCCGAGGCTGACCTTTGTGTCTTTGCTGGTCATCCTGGCCTCGATGACCACATTGAAGAACTGACCGCCAGGCTTCAGGTCCCAGATCCAGTAATCAGGCTCTCGGTCGCCATTGTTGTCCACCAGCACATTACCCGTAACACCTGTAACATAACTCCAGTACCCGTGACAACTGTAACAGAACACCAGTACCCGTAACGCCTGTAACATAACGTTAGTACCCGTGACAACCGTAACATAACACCAGTACCCGTAACGCCTGTAACATAACACCAGTACCCGTAACACTTGTAATAACACCAGTACCCGTGACACTTATAACATAGCGCCAGTACCGGTGACACCTGTATCATAACACTAGTATATGTTGCTCAGAACTATTGTAGCTACTATTGTAACGTCAACGCTTTCTATTGTGGGGAGAGCCCAATTACAACTATTGTAGTGCTACAATGGGTTGTAAAATATGTGTGCTTGGCATCAGTTGTCTGTCAGAATAGGTACTAGTCCGGGGTAACAGCTGTGTTGTCGTCTCCAGCTGGGTTAGAACTGCTACTATATATTAGTGTAGTTACCTCTGAATGACTGGCCCTGGGCCTTCTGAAACATGAGCGTGCCGTTCCTGTGGTCCAGTCCTCCTTTGACAGCCTCGTCCAGCAGCAGCAGGTACAGGTACACCACGTCATGCAGGAACGGCGAGTACAGCGAACCCTGGGGAGATCGGACATAGACGTGCAGTAGGGACAGGACCGTCAGAGAACTTAGAAGTCTAGGAATATCAGAGAACCGAGAACTCTTGAACTGTCGTAGTGCTGCGAAGCCTAAGATTGTCAGAGAACTGAGAACCCTAAAACTGTCAGAATACTGAGAACTCTAGGACTTTCCGAGTACTGAGAACTAGGACTGTCAGAATACTGAGAACTAGGACTGTCAGAATACTGAGAACTAGGACTGTCAGAATACTGAGAACTCTAGGACTTCCTTAGTACTGAGAAGCCTAGAAATGTCAGAGAACTAAGAACACTAGCAAGGCAGATTTTCGAAACAATTTCACACTGTACCATGGCCACATTAAGTATGTCTTAGTTGGAGTAAATCTGAAAGCTTCTTGGAGGAGGTAGGCCTCATACATAGACTGCATCACTTTCAAACTCAGGACTTCGAAAGTTCAAAATAACATCTATCAATTATTGTAATGCCCAACGGAAAACATACAAGGAGCAGATGGAACCCAGTTGTCATGGTCAATGTGTTCCGGTTTGCTAAATCTAGATATCGTGTGTACATTCTATACATCGGTCGTAGTATTCACTGAGGCTAATGCCCAAAACTGCTATAAAATCTGATTACATATTGCCAGGCAGATGTACAAAACAAATTAATGTGCTTTCCTATTGCAATAAATATAGATCTAAACGGACGAAAAGAACTATCCATGTATTATGATCAGATGATGCAGAAAATAATATTTACTTGATGTGAGCCATGAATAACGACTAAGAACATTGAAGTTATATACTGAATCACATTGGAAACGCAACACCGATTTTTTAAATTGTTTACCGGATTTCAAGATCAAACACATATAACACGTCCAGGTCCACTTCCGGTTACGACGCCACGTCAGGACAGAAACATCAACCAAACCCACAACCGTAACCGCTTCCTACCCGCATCAACAACTGCGACAAACATTGTGGGTCATCACAGGAGAGTAATATCTGCATTGATATGATGCGACAATTGCGAAAGGCTGGGATGATGTGTCGACGTCCATGGTGCATTCCCATTTGATATTCGCAACCGGGACCCGGTTGCACCACTATACGTTGTTCATGTTGATTGTAAACATGGATGGTTGCATAATGCGTCTGCATTAAATTAGTGTTGGATTTCCCATCAAGTATATACCCTATCAAGTTTAAAGTCGGTGTTGCGTTTTCAATGGGTTTCAGTATATATATGTACATGCATATAGGTCGTTACTTGTAACCCACAAGAAAGTGCATGTTCATATTATTTATAATGTAATCGATAAGCTCATTATTATTTACTCATTAGGCTTGATTAAGTTTTGGAAATAGAAGTACAAAATCTTAGGACGATATATAAATATAGAACTCATACATGTCAATGAGAACTAATGTTTTGTGATTTGATTTATTATTTTACGTATTAAAAGTACAGTCTAGTACATGCTGTTTAAGATAAAATGACGAAATTTAAGGGAGTGTATTTATTAATACTGAATTTTTTCATTAGCTTAATGTAGGATTTCCAGTATACCGAAGTCATCACTGCACTGTAAAAATCAACATTCCAATTGAAGAATAACGAAATAACATTAACTAATTTACATTGGTATATTTCTCGTTTTCCATACTTTAGTTTAGTCAGTGGATTTCCAGTATAGGCTTCCTTGAAGTATAACATGCATTGTATCAATTAACATATACAGTATGTTGACTTTGCAAAGTAAAGAGTTGGTAACGTTACATTATCAGACGACCTCACGCAACTGAACACTATCGAAGTTTTAAATACGGTGCATAATTCAGATTTGTGTATGTTTAATATAGTCAGTTGATTTGATGGATGAGCTGAACGACAAGTCCACTACTTCATTAAAATATTGAATAATAACTATTCGGTATTTGGGGCTGATAGGAATTGTAAACATTGACGTGAGGAATGGTCTGACAACAGTTTTAAAAATAGTATTGACCCAACTGATCATTAATTTTTTACAGTGAAACTAAGAATATTGACAAATACTATGTGTATTGAAATATAATCAATGTTTAAAAAGAACAATGTGACACCAGAATGTAAAAGTGTCTTACCCTGGTTCCGGACAGTAACGTTTTGTTATAATTCCAAGGAGGTTCCGCCATCTTCACCGGAACTAGATCTCGGAAAGCTTCTACTTCCGGTCCAGCCATTTCTGCCACAGTGATCTAAAAATAACAGCGGATTTCTTCATACATTTGTATCCTGAATGTGGAGCATGATTAAAATATTATGTCGTTATCTTGTTTTACTTCCTGATCATCTGAAATGTTACCGATGCTTGCCGAAAAGATTATATTTAGTAAGTCTATACTATTTCGCAGGTGTGGGCAAGATAATCTAGATGCTATAGAAGTAACGGTGTTGGAATAAAAATAATGATAGGTTAGATACAATTTGAGTAATATTTCAATATAGCTTATACTAGTATTAGTGACTAAGCGAAATGGTTCAGATTTAATATCATATGTAACCCATCACATTCTTTTCTGGCTAAAGAGTATAGTACTTAGATAGTGTCAGTACATCCGTAAAGAGTTCGTTGTTAATTTCACAGTAGAAATACATATTTCCCACATATTAAATATTAATATACGATGGTGACGGGGAGCATAATATTGAGAACGACTTGTGATGAACTTCCGGTTAAGACAATAGTATCGTGTATGTAGTTTACGCTGGAATGAATCTCTGGTCTAGATAAATAGCCATCAAAAAAGTAGGTAACTAATACCATACTAGTATATTGCATAGGTTCAATTTCGCTTTTATTACGTACTATAGTCAACTAATTACATTTCCATTACGTGTTCACTACATCGACATAGAACTCCGCATCCTAATGAACTGTGTCCATCTTTCTCACGTAGAATACGAAACATAGTTTCCATGTTAAGTTGTTAAGTTATTATGTCAATACACTTATGATCAATGAATAATTAACATCAAATAGAATATGTGGAACTACGCTTGTATATATATAGGGACAGCGTGTATCCCAGCCATTGTTTCCTGCCTGTAACTACGCAGATATATGCGATCTGTACCAGTATAAATAGATCTAGATGCGGACACTTATTCTCGGTTATCGTGAAATTGGTACGCATGCACAGATTAATTTTGAGTAAAACATAGTAAACCGGCGTGCAGAATATCACGTGACCATTCCATATGCGCCACTTTCACTGGAGAATACGCCTATCGTTAATGGCACACAGAAAACAAAATACAAAACTGTTATGTAGAAAACAACGATTTAAGAATCTTTAGACTTTCGATTATCGACCGGGGAAGCGTCATCACGTAGACACCTCACGTGGACAAAATATGATTACGACGTAACGTCATCTGTGCAATTGTTATCATCGCCCAATCATACTGGCTCTGGAATCCTTCAAGGGTTGGGTTACCCTGCAAATCATTCTGAATCGGTCGTTCTCTATATGTCTTGGTGCTAGACGCTTTGATCCATGTTATACGTCAAGTCGCTGTCACGTAATGAGTGATTATATAAATAAAGTGTCGAGAAACAACGTTGTTCAGTGTGGCTTCACTTAAAAGCTCAAATAATTAACACAACAGAAAACTGCAGTTCATTACTTTCTTAAAATCCATTTAAAAGTCTCGTTAGTATAAATTAAGTATATTTTTTGGTTCAGTATATATACTCAGAGAACTCAATTCAGTACACTCCATTTTTTTCCGTCACGTTCAATAATTCCAATAAGACATTTCATGGGAAAATAAATTCTGAAAGATGAGTATATTGACTAATTAAAATATAAATAATTCCAAATTATAATTGAGTTACTCTAGCACAGTTTTTTGTTATCGCTACTTTCTAAACAAAGGCGGGCATGTACATATTATCTGGTAAAAGCGTTGACCATAATTCAAATCAAAATACACGCATGGACATCGTGTTATTTCTAATGCCTGCTTCATATACATTAAAAGGTTTAGTCATGTTTGCACAGTTTGTTAATCTTGTACTACATTTGTAAATATTTGCGGGAATTGCCGACAGCAGTGCTTCGTCTCTGTAATGTTCTAGTAACGTACATGAAACGTCCTTATGTAGTGCCACCATAATTACGGCACGACATGCCAGTAGAACATTTCCTGTTGTGACAAGGCTGCGGTAAATGTACATAACAACGACACATGCATTGTCTAGCTGATGAAGTAAACTCCAAATGATTATCATCACAGTCAGAGCTTTGTTGTATAGATTTTCGCCGTGCAAATGTCTCTTTCATCTTCTAAAGTGAAAATTAATTCATGGCGATTGACTATATATACGAATTCATTGCCCCAAACTGAATAAGGGATATTTTAAGGAATAATAAACTATTGTCTCCTGTGTGTGTGTGTGTGTGTGTGTGTGTGTGGTCTTCTATTTTAGTTACTGGGTTTTTGTGTTGAATTAATAATCTGACATAGGCCTACTGCATGTCTGTAATGAACTATAGAATAGTCAACCGTCTTGACATGCTTGCACTTAAAATTTGCATTTGTATTCCATCCCAAAATAAATAATGACTTGCACACACACACACACACACACACACACACACACACACACACACACACACACACACACACATACACACACACACACACCTTATCTATGTTTATAAACGCATATACTAGAACGGCGTTTGTATCTGATACGAGTGCCGTGCCATATATCGACTGTCGTAGTAAGTCGTGTATACTACTGTCGTGCGTCGCACATACTGTCGTAAGTCGTTCATACCGACGTAAATCCTGTGTAGTCAGCTACGACTCACTTAGCGACATGACAGTTCTGTGGAAGGTAACACGTAAACACGTGCATGTATTACGTACTTGAAAGACGGAGGTATACGCCAACTTTGCCACGGCGTCCGAGTCATCCCCGGTTACCCATGGAGCCCTAACATTCTCCGCCGGCAGATGGTCGGGCAGGAAGAAGATGTAGTTTCCGTCCATCATGCCCGCGTTCTGGGCACGCACCAAAATAAGGCGGCGATCTACCGTGTTCTCAGTGCATAGGATGACCACTGGAAGAAATAGTGACATGCATGTCATACCTCGGGCGGAACTACAAACATTTCTTAAATATGTGTATAAGTAGGCCTACATATTTATTGTATATAGAAAGTTCCCTTTGACAGAATAGAAAGTACAGACAGAACAGGTAGAAATGATTAGCCCCCTGTCCAGAATGTGCGTCAAAGACTGTCAATGGAACACCACCTTATTGTATTAGATCTAATGGAATCTAAATTACCTTTATCGAGTACCACTAGACAATTAATTTATTCATCATATATATATTATATATACATGTAGCTTATATATACGTGACTTAATGGGACTAAAATTATGTTCTGTTACTTAAATCGTACCTCTTCCTCTCTGCTGTATTCTAATCAACATCTTATCAACCGTATTCTGATCTATTCCATCTTCAATTATTATCCAATCAGCAAGCGTGATGTTATTTTCCCGGAACGTCGTTTCCGCTGCACGTGATGAGTAATCGCAGAAGACCCTTCTGTTGTCTGTGCGTCGTCTGGACACGATAACCACGCGAGACCAGTGGAACGTGTTACAGATCTCCACGAAGGCTTTCCCCATCTTGTTAAAGGGGGGACCCAGTCTGACCAGTGTCTTGTACACCGCCTTGTTGCTGAGAGAAGGGTCACTGGACGCCTGGCTAAACATCGGCATGTTCCAGAACGAGGCTAGAAGGCCCGCCGGAGTCGTTGCTGTAATGATAAAATAGTTTTTTTTCTCAAATTAGCTTCATCCCTGATAGACCCACTTTAAGTTCAATGTTAATCCTGTATTTATTTTAAGTGGGAAACAAGTAGAACGGGCCCCGAGATTACGAAGCTATTTTGAGTACGATATCATACTCAATTCTTTTTTCGCACATCCCCCATATGAAATTTGAGCTTGAGCCGGTTACATATATTGCCGGGTACATATATATATAGCTTTTTTATGCCGGTATACGGAATAGGGAGATGCCGTATTATTCAAATGTTAACTAATGTTAAATGCATTGTCGCTGGTCGGGACTTTTACATTATGCCGATATGCGCATATTGCGGGAGTACAACTATTTCCAGTAGTGACAGAGTGCACTGTATTTACAATCAAACGCATGCTATATATGTTTGTGCGACTCATCACAGATCTGACTTCCGCTTCAGATAAGGTTATTACTTCGTCTGCCAAGACCATCCCGGTGTACTGGCCGACATGCGTCCCAAGTCTCCTCACGGACACCTGGCACACGAGACATTTTTGAGTACGATTTCATGCTCAACTCAGAGTTTTGTTCATAAAATGTCATGTAGATTTTGAGCTTGAGTATTAAATCGTACTCAGAAAGTTTCGTAATCTCGGGGCCAGAATGGGCCATTGTGACTCTTACCGGAAGAACATGGCGGCCCAATGAAGACGTCCACGTCATCCTGGTCTCTCAGAAGCACTATGTTTCCGGCCCCTTTCAGCGCACTACATCCGTCATCTCTCCACTTTACTCTACAGTACAACAGAAAATGTCAAACATGAACTGAAGTCTCCTCGAACCCTAGGCTATTATGACTACACATAACCTCCATATATTTGACGGAGATTATGTGTAGTTATAATAGCCTGTGGTTCGAGGATGGAACTGAAGTAGCTCGTCATATATATTGATGGAGTGTATTCTCCCCAGAGAGTTGAGAAAGAACATGAAGTAGCCTACATACTGGTCCATTTGACCCGGGGTAATAATAGACAGGTGGAGCTGATGCATTATAAATATACATTGTTATTGCACCACTAACCGGTACAGATATATATTGTTATTACATCGCACTAACCGGTACAGATATCATCATTTGGATAATGGACATATATGTAACAATAAGGTCATGTTTTTTAGACCTAGCGTAACGGGATAAATACTTGAAGTTCCTGAATATTCTGGAGACATTGGAGCAACCTTTACTCTGTTAACTACCGGAAACAGTAGCGTTACACCGACACTTCATATACTAGTATAATTTGTGTATTAACAATCGCGAGATAAAAATAAATCATAAAATATTTAAATATTGAAAGCCAAAAGACAGGCGAAAATGTATTGCCCAATATATACTTGTGTACTGATAAATCAAATGTACGTACTTTCAGATAAAATAGGTTTGACCATAACATATTATGTCAACAAACCGTGATAATATTTCATTTGTTATTATTTTTATTATTTTTTATTAATAATAATAATAATATTAATAATTATTATTATTATTATTATTATTATTATTATTATTATTATTTATTATTATTATTATTATTTATTATTATTATTATTATTATTATTATTATTATTAATATTAATAATATTTATTATTATTATGTAGTAGTAGTACTAGTACTAGTAGTAGTAGTAGTAGTAGTAGTAGTAGTAGATTAGTTATTTTAAAATTAGGGCCTATATCATGGGATAGTAAATTCGCCTCATAATTTACATCTTCGACTTGTATCCTATGCTATATGTTTACCTGTATACGAATTAAAAGATGTGAGTCACGATTGCATAATTAGCCTATATATAGTGAGCTTTTAATATTGATCAAATTTGACCTGCTATATAGTGTATATATAGTATATACTACCTGTATACATAAGCAACAGCATCATTATATACCCAGGTAACAAGCCGACATTGATAGAACGTTGTTTTTACGTCGGCGACCTATTCTGACGTCAAAATAACGTCATATTCGCGAGGCTTTGTAGTACTGGGTATAAGCATATGACCCTGGACAAAAGTTTGTTATTTGGAGGGGGAAATGTGTGAGTTTTGCCCCGTCAATTATTATAATTACGTATTCACACACCCTGCTGTCAACAACTGTTTTAAAAGAATAATAAGCATTGTTGACGTTTCCGCTTCACGATAAATGTTTTCAGTGGACTATTAATGTATCGCACTTTTCTATAATAATTCAACGCATGTTTCTGCTATGTAGCACATATGTATACACATTAACATCCATCTGTCGCATTCAGGTATTATATATGGCATGTACGTGCGTGTGTGTATGATATACGTGATAATGTGTGTGTGTGTGTGTGTGTGTGTGTGTGTGTGTGTGTGTGTGTGTGTGTGTGTGTGTGTGTGTGTG